>BMAT01011365.1:123333-133661 GCA_019649035.1 Elysia marginata
GTGTCTCTGTCTTCTATCTCTCAGTGCCAGGAATATCTCACTTTTTTCTTTGCTCTGTTTCTCTTTTATTCACTTACTTGAGAAACTGGCATTGCACGCCATTACATTTATTTATTCTTACTTTCTGTCAATCCCCTGCCGCTGCCTTGGCCACAAATGGGACACCGAAGAGGCACATGGTAGTTTGAGTGTCATCAGGAATGTAACAGTAGGAAGGCTTTGGTTGAGTTCAAATAAACCCTTACAAGAACATGTCATAAAAATAAACCTTAAAAGACAGGCACTTGTAAGGCATAGGAGTGCGGTTAAAACATGCAGAAGAACGATCCTCAAGCCGCCTGTTAAAGCCCCATTCGTTTTTGCATCGCAGTCTAGTTCTTCTTCCGATATATTTGCTTTACAAATGCACAGGTAAAGTCCAATGTAGGCGATTTGGGTAGCAACAGAAGTTAAAAATACATTTAACATCATTTCAGCGAGGAAATATGGCCGACATATTTCCGAATCAAAGTTTTCGTCCACATCAAAGTGTTTAGACACTACAGGCAGCAAAAGACAAGTGAGTATAATGTTGAGCGCTGCACACCAAAGAAAGGCAACTCCTAACGGCCCGACTGTTGATGGAGTCAAATGCTGAAAGCAATGCTGCTGGTACTTATAAGAACAAGAGCTGCTGGCTATCGAGGCGCTGGGAGGAGAGGGGAGAGCACGCTCAGTTAGCCAGAGGCAGACAAAAAGGCTGCTCACGTACAGTATGAGAACAACCAGAGCGATGCTAGCAGTGTACATGGTACTGCAGCCTAATGCCCACTCAGGGGTGAAGTACAGATCGGAAGCCATAGGGCACACGATGGCTGTGACCAGCGGGTCCACCAACGTCATCAGTTTAATATAACTAATTGTTTCGGAATTTCGTTTGCTGGGCCACTGGCGGAACAAGATAAAGCCGTTCAGGAGAAAAATCAATACACTAGCGATGACAGTGAAAACATCCATGCTTTTAGTTTTTAGGCTGAGTTCAACTTTTTTTTTTCAGACCAAAATGTTACCACTCTGTCCTATGATTAAACTTTTAAAAAGAGAATCTCGATCACGAAAAAGATTTAATGTCCACTATCCCTGGGAACTTAAATAAAAATTTATAAATATACTATTAGTTTGTAAATTAAAATGTCTTTGATTTTGCGAATAAGAATAAATTTACTTCGTCAAGACGAACAAATCTCGTGGATATGTATAGCGCACTATACTTCAGGCGCAACTTAAAATTTTAAGTGAAGTTTGTAGATTCGGTTTGAATACAAGGTCCACGTGTTCACTTCTCTCTCGCGTTGGCTGTGCAGTGTTTCAACTTTCAAGCTGTGTTGTGTTCTCATGCTGTTTTTCAGGTCTTTCTCTGTAAAATATAGAAACAGGACACACTTTGTGAGTTCTCAAACGAATAGAGACATATTAGTTTTTACTTGACTTTAAGAGCTTGATTTCACAGGATTAAACGTTTTTGAAGTAAGTACATATATATACGAGGTTAAACCTAACTCTTTTTAGCTTTATGCGAAATCGACACAAACGGGATTACAAGTAAAGTTAAGTTTAGTCAATCCATTGGTTTATACATCACAAAACACTTTTTTGGTGTGGCTTTAGATATCAAGGTGCTCCACAATGGTGCGTTTCCAACATTGTATACAATTTATACAAATGTTTACAGCAGTCAATAAAATAACACAATACTTTGAAGAAGTCAAATGTTCTTTCGGCTGGTTTGAGAAAATTTTCCTCATCTTAAATGTTAAGAAAACAAAAGAGTTGATGATTGACTTTCGAATTACGAAGTACCCTATGCACCAGTTTGAAATTAATAATGAATCCGTTGGAACCGTCGACTCTTACAAGTATTTAGATTCTACTATTGACAATAAACTAAACTGGCATGCCTATCTTGATGTCTTATGCAACAAATTAAACAGGAAGCTGGTTTTCCTTAAAAAGTTGAAATCTTTTCATGTGAATGAAAGCATTCTAAAATGATCTATCAAGCTCTCATTCAAAGTATGATTCCATCTTTATACGTTGTTCGGGAGGGAACATCAAGAAGGGGACAAACAAAGAATAAATAGATCCATAAAAAGGCTGGAAAAATAGTGGGTGAGAGGCTGCCATTTTCAAGCGACCTTTATAAAAAAAAAGCTCTCCATGACCAAAGCTTTAAGTATAGTAAATGATCCATGCCACCCTCTCTATATTGAATACCACATTTAAGGAAGATTAGGAAGATCAATTACTGTCCGCAGCAAAACAGAACGGTAAAATAAATTTTTTTCCCCCACAACATCTCGAAAATTGTTGGAATAAAAAATTGCTCGTAATTAGTAATTTCAAGGCTTCACTCTCTTTTATCAATGCATTTCATATATCTTTGATTATATAGCCGTGAGAAGAAATGGGAGAGGCTTGAGGCAGTGAGTTTGAGGGTGAGACCAAGAGAGAAAATTGCTTCTGTCGTATACTGAAATTGTGTTTGTTTATCGTAATTCTTGATGGTGTGTAACTACATATAATTAATGTATTTCTGTGCTTGAGTGTGGAATTTAATTGCCATACTATATGCCATTTGTTCCAGCACCGAATTTCCAATTATATATCAATAAAGTGCATCTTATCTTATCTTATCTTAAGTATTTCAGATGTACACACTTTCCTCAAAAACAAAGGTGCGTCTGCATTGCTATCTATAATGGTAAAACATTTTGAAGATGTCCTTGTATTTGAATAAAATCCAACTGTTTGAAGAGTAAGTTTTCATTTGTTTCAAAAAGAGTTTCAGATGAGGCAAGCAAAATAATACATTGGACTACCTATAACTCCTTGAATGGTCAAAGGCTTGACCATTTTAACAATGGTAGAGCCTAATTAGAAAGGCAATTAGAGCGCAAAATTATCGCTCCTATCGTTGTTGTCCGCAAGCAATTCGCTTCAAAGAGGGAGGTCTTTAAAAAAATGAACGATAATTTGCGCTCTAATCGCATTCATAATAACTTGGGCTCTGTGGAAGAGATACTCGAACAATTTCCTCTAAATCTAGAGTTGCATATGACCGGCTCTGTGGCCTAGCGTAAGACACTCCCTCAGAGATCAGGAGGTGCATGGTTCGAGCCCCGGCCGAGTCAAACCAAGGTCTTTAAAATTGGTATTAGCAGCTGATCCGCCTAGTGTCTGACATTATGGATTTAGTGCTAAGTCTGGTCGGCCCGGTGTCAGGATAATGTGACTGGGTGTGGTGTATGCAAGCGCTCCTTACATCACAGTGTGGCAGCACGCTTTCAATTGTCCCAAGCACCGTCTCTGATATAACCTTGTAGTTGAAAAGAGACGTTAAAATTCAAACAACCAGGGTTGCATATGCTCTGAGTGAATAAAGCACAGTTTGCGATTAGCTTACCAAAGGAACCAACATTCAATGAATAAACGAAATCAGTTATTCACAGGAATTACAACACTAAAATCTTGTTTTAACTTTGCACAAGTTTCTTTTAAAAATTAAAACATATCACATAAAATTTATTATTAAGGTATCTGAAAGAGCTCAAAATAAATAGTGTTTGTCTCTAAGACACATACCTTCAAGAAAAAGCTTTCGATAAGATAAACTAAAGTGGAATGGTTCTGTTCTTCCTTCCCCTAAAGATGTGAACAGCAAAGGTATTGTTACTCTGCTAAACCCATCCTTTACAGAAATGAAACTGATTTATTTAGACGATAGAAATCTAATCGCAGAATCAGTCCAACAAGAAAACAGGTATCATACACAATCCATCAAGATCAGAGCAAGAAAAGCAGCTGTGCGTGGGATAAAAAATAGACAAACTAATAGAAGAACATTAAACTAAAGTATTTATTTATCCTAGCAGGAGATTTCTACACTGTCCTAGAAAACGAAAAAGACATAATATCTGGTGAGGTTAAAAAAGTTCGCACAGAAAAAAATTTTAAGGGAACTAGTAAAAAAACAATGAATTAACAGAAACCTCCAGGGCATTTAATCCCAACACAAAACAATACACATGGAAAAGGGATCGCCCTTTCATGGCTAAACGTTTAGACCACATACTTGCCAATGGTTCCATGAGTCAATGTATACCAGATTTATTTATACACACTATAACAATAACAGACCAAAGAGCAATATCAACAAAACTAACCACATCAAGCTTCCAAAATGGCCTGTCCTTCTATAAAGTTAACAACTGTATACTCATCTTGTAGATGAAATGGAAAATACACTGCAAAAGCCACCAACCAATACACACATCTGAATCCACATAAAAATTCGGAAACTATAAAAAGTAACCGCCAAAGAAAAAAAGCAACTCTACTAAGCAAACAAAAGACCACAGTTAAAAAAAAAGACAAACTAGTTCATGACTTGAACGTCTTAGAACTCAGACTATCTAACACAGTGACTAACGTAGATTAGAAAATCATTGAAAAAGTTCTTACAAGAAGATTAAAAACGACTCTTCCTCAAATTATCTCCACTAATCAATGCGGTTGTATGAAAGAAGAAAAATAGCTCAAACTATTCGCCAGATTGATGACATTCTCCAAATGGCAAAAATCAAGCGCACTTCTGGCTACACCCTAGTACTAGACTTTTCTAAGTGTTTTGATAGGGTCAGACACGAATACGTAGTTTACTTTACAGTCTACAAAAGTTTGGGTTTGGAGAAAATTTTATAAAATGGATTAGAATATTGATGTTGAATATGGCTAATTGGTTTCTTTTATCTGGAACAAGGTTTGCGCCAGGGTTGCCCAATGTCCCTTCTCTCATACCTAGTAGCATTGGAACTGCTCTCATAGGAAATACAACAGAAGCCAGCAATCAAAGGCATCAACATACAATAGTCAATAGAGAGCTACAAATTACTACAATATACTGACAACACTACGCTGTTTCTGAAGGACCAAATGGAGCTTGGAGAAGCACTAACTTGCACAAATTAGATTTTTTTTCAATATTTTCCGGCTTCATCCTTAACCAACGCAAATCACCGATTTTGCCAATATAATTCAACCAGAGGGCACCTTTGAGATGAAGGTAGTCAATAGAGTTAAGGTCCTTGATATTCATTTTTTCACAGGAATGGTTGTCTAGGAAGTATAGGAAAACTATGAGAATCTTGCTGAAAAAGGACATTGAAATAAAACAATGGTCCAGCCGTAACTTATTACTCCTAGTGTTGGGACAGGTTTGAAGTTGCAAGCCTTGTATTTTTTTGTGTTGACCTTTTGAACTACTTTATTATTCGTATTCGTAAGTGCAACGCTATGCTTGTGTGTGTGTGTGTTTGTACTGCTTGACTGTGTATGTTTCTGTGAGTACTTAGTACCCCGTTGCCCGTTTTGTGCTGGGTAAACTGCCTTTTTCCCTTACTCGACTTAGAGAGTAAGGTGGTTAAGTTTTTGTCATAAAGCAATTAGTTTTCTATGCGGCAGTCTTGGGGGCAGGATCTCTCAAAGTGTAAGGAATTGAGTCGTTCTAATATTCTTGCAAGTCAGGATCCATTTGCGTAGTCTCTGAGGACTTGTTTTTGTTTGGAGTATGTCTTTTATGAACTTCTTTGAGAACCATTGTGTAATTTGGCCCGAGTTTTGGATGATAACATTTATTGTTCATTACAGTGATTTGTAGCTGACCCCGAGATTGTCACAACTTACCCATTACTTTATAGGCATATACCTACCTCTATGTAGTTTATTACTTTTAGATTTCTAGATTATTTTACATCTAAACATCTTGCAGTGAAAGTATCCTGTATGTACTGTAGAAAAGCCAGCAAAGTCTCAACCTCTTGAATCGCTCTACAACTGAGCCAGTTTGCTGTGAGGCTGTGAGGCTGTTTCTGTGCACATGCTGTTCTGGACAGATGTCCTTCTACTGGCATCCTGACACCCTCCTGACGCTACCTGGCTGCTGTGTGTCTGAGTCTTCTCGGTGTCCTGGCGTTACCTGTCTGAGGCTTTGTGTGCTGCATATCGGTCTCCTCTGGCCATACGCTGTGACACCTGCGGTCACTTGCATCGCATTGACCGTCCTGTGGTCACTAGCCGGCCTCTGAGGTTTTCACTCTACCAGTCCTTTACTGGTCACGGAAGCCCTGCTTCCCAACGTTTTCACGTCTGCCTAGCTCCTCAGGCTCCAGGAGCGTCTAGCTTCCTACCGTTGGATCTCACGATTGCCATATTGTAGTCGCTAGATACTAAGCGTCGGATTTGAAACCAATGAGTAAGTACTCTATCGAGCTCGAACGTTATTGTATTTTGGCCAAACCAGATTTAACTGTTGAGTTATTCTATTATTTGGGGTGATAAGTTTTTTCGGGTTTGTGTAACTTGGGTTAGTATATTTTTGGAAGTAATTTGGGAATTCTTGTTGCTCTATAATCTTATTTGAACTCTACTCTGCCTCTCTGTCTTTCTTTTATGCTATATCCATCATTACCTAAATTCAAGTATTGTTCTCGTATATTTTATATTTGATTTTGATAGCATAAAAACTTGTTGCTTTTGCTCTAGACTGCCATCTCTTCAGTTTCGTTCGTTATTTATTAAGACTTTTTTATCCTGTTCGTGGTTGTTTAACCCAGGCTGTTTTGAGCGTAAACTTGCCCTAACAAGTAGAGAAAAATACAAGTAGTTAAAACATTCCCGTTTTCACAATTTACATATACAATGGAATGAATAGGCATTCCAAAGAAAATTTTCAACATTCTAAATACGATCATTTTGAAAAAGAAGTCCTCTAAATAAAAAAAGCCCTCGAAAAAAAACCCGTTTATATGTATGCATCGATGGAATCAGGAGGTTTGAAGGTGATCGAGCTCAGACAGGTACAAGTTAGTCATTACATTAATTGGGTGGTAAAGCTACAGAAGAACAGAATAGAAAATGGGCCAAAGTAGCAAAAGAATTTTTTAAAGATATAGATACAACCTAAAGTTAACAGATGTAATTTAAAGCACCTCGTATCAGCTATCCATTCAACGTTTTGGGCAGAAGCCATTCGTAAATGGTTCCTTAACAATCAATCAAGAATAGAAGGTGGAAAGGAGACTAGCGGTTATCCAAATTATGGAACAATGAAAATATCGCCTGCCGAGCGGAAGCAATTAAAAAAAAGTAGGCTGATGCTGGAATAAGGTACATTTCAGAAGTCCTAGATTGCAACAGAAAATTTTCCCTGTAAATAGACGCTCTGGTTTAAAAGCCAACTCAAATGGGACTTTCAAGACCTTTGACTCAAATTTTCAGCGATGTTACTAAAATTAACTTGGCCCAGTGTCATGAAACAAAAAATATTTAACTTTTATAGATGTTATGAAGTTTATAGAATTCATCACCGCCAAATCTGAGCTTATTATCAATCCAAAAAAAGGAAACTAAAAACAAAGCTTGATCAGTAACTTAAAAGTGGAGGGCGCCTTCCATTCTCTCAAAGTTTCAGTTTTCAAAAATCTGATATAATAATATGTTTCTACTCTAGTAGAGAAATTTGACATTACTTACAGCTAAATTTGTGTTTGTGTTGTGTAATCTGAGCACTCTATCAAAAGAAGTTCAAAGAAATCTGATACGATCATCAGCCTGGTCGGGCCTACTTTAGAAATAGATAACATTACATAAATTGGTTTTGTCACTCAATCCTTATGTTCCTGCTATTCATCCTTGTAAAGTAATAGATGCATTTAGCTAAACACACATCCTTGGTCGACGCCTTGGTCGACGAGAGTCGGAAGCCGTCATTACACTGACAGCTAAAGCTGCCCTCAAGATTCAGACTGCGGCCATTTACACAGCCGCCCAGAATCTCTAAGCACTCGTTAATATCTAGGTTGGAAGAATTGGTTTGATTTGGATTTTCTATATGTTGTTCTCTGACTTAAGCAAATTTTTTAAATCTCATTTAATGTTATTAAATTTTTAGTTCGATGAAGATAGTTAGATTAAGTCTAACTTTTTTGCATCGGGCTAGTAAAACATACTCAGCAATCCAAAAACAGAAATGAAATAACTTCTTCTTCTTCATGCTCTTTATCTTTCTCAGCTCCTCTATACTAGCTGTACCAAATTGTAATTAATTTTCTTGCTACGACTATATTGTTATTTTCCTAAGTTAAGACTTAACATCTCGAAACTGAGGAACAGGTTTAATTGAATGTGTAAGAACTGATTTACGTAATGAAAGCCTTACATTATCTGTAAACAATGGGCAAGGTCAAAAATAGGGACCAACAAACTGAGCATTTCTACACCACATAGACCTGTCCAATTTGGCTCAAAATTGTTAACTGTCTTGAAGTTTGGAGTGGGCGTAATATTTTTTTCTCAAAACGGGGTATTTTAGAACTAAAAGCAAAAAGAAAAAAATTCTTTCTAGAGTGAAATAATAGAACCTGAAAAGTACTTTCAGTGCGATTTCAACAACAACAAAAATTTTCAAATTAGTTATGCACTTTGCGCGTTACAAATTTTCGGTCATGAATTTATTTACTATTATTAAGTGTACAATTGAAAGCTATAAAAATGGTATAACCTTTTTTCATTTTTGTTTCTTAGATCACCCAATGCTTAGACCTAATGAGAAATACTATTCCAAACCAGACTTGCTATTTTCTAATTACAGGTAGTTGAAATTTGACATTTAGTTTTTCATTCTAGACTGATACTGAAGCATTAGGGCTTTATGAAAAATTAATTTAGATTCTAGGTCAGGATCTACGTAGAGAAGAGAAACAGAGAGATAATGATCTTATTTATGTTAATTTATAGCCCATGAAAAGAAGGGGAAGTACAAAGGTTGTTAGATGCAAAAGGGAGAATTGGGGTGCTGAGAGTTAAAGAATACAGGTTATGAATAAAGTGAGAAGAAAGGGAAAGCAAGAGCGGAAAAGAGAAGGAAACAGAGATAAAAATTACAGTGTGTTACCTCAGATTGTAAGAAAAGATTGTGTTTTGAATAAAGGGCATAATCTAGAAGACAACATTGAGAGAGAAGACCTGTAAGTAGATAAAAAAAAAACAAGGCAGATAGAGAGATAGATAAATCTATAGACAGATTGTTAGATAAATAGATAGATAGATAGATGGATAGATAGACGGATAGATAGATAGATAGACAGATAGATAGATTTATAGATAGATAGATAGATAGATAGATAGATAGATAGATAGATTAGAGATAACAAAACTTTAGCAGTCCATTCAGAACGGAAATTCATGTATCTCTGGATCATTAAATACATAGATAGAGCGAGAGAGAAAGAGAGAGAGAGACATGGAGAGAGGAAGAGATTTAGAGAAAAGTGGATGAAAGAGATCATGGGGAAGAGGAAAATAACTTGTTAGTTATCAAGCACATAAGTCGAGAAGTAAAACGGAAAATATGTAAGGAAAAACGCAAAAACAAAATTTTGTGTTGAAAAGATGTTAATTATGTTTAAATGCATACAATTTGCAAATTTCCTTAACAGAGTGATGGGGAGGGAAAGCAATGCAAAAAGCGTGTTGAAATAGAAAAGTGTGATAAAATTAGAGGAGAGACAGAGGGAATGAGAGGCGACGGAGAAGAAGAGAAGGAGACAGAAAGACAGGAAATATTGGAGGGTTATTCAAACTTAATATTATAATATATATTACGTTTCTGGACTTCAAATCTATATCCAGAAGAGCAAAAGAAAATAGCTATTGGACTTCCTTAAAAGAAGGAAGTGAGATAGAGAAACAACTGAAAAGAAGATGGAAAGATAAAAGACGGTATTGTATCAAATTATATGGATTGAAACTTATAGGGGAAGAAAACCAGAATACAAACATTACAAAAAATTAAGAAGGAAGGGGTAAAGGAGGGGCCATTTTTAGTTATAATTTGAAAAAGGGGGTGGATGGGAGACATAAGTAGGCATAGGAAGAAGAACAGGAGAATGATTGAGAGGTGGGAGGAGAAGGTTTAATTAATGATTTTAGATGCGCGATAGTGGACCAACCATCAGCTAATTATACTTACACACAGCTCGTGCGTAAAGGAGAAATGGGGGAAACCCATACTGAGTCTGTGTTATAAACCCTGTGAACATGTTAATGTGTTAATCAAATTCATTTTCACCATTCGCAGAAAGGGGTTATCCAGCTAGTTAAATTTTCAAGCGTTACATCATACTAATATTTGCGTCTTTATTTCCTTTGGGCTTGGCCCTAAAAAGGATTTTCCGTGTATGAGGCCGTTAAGATCGGTCGACAGCGCTTCTAGGGTTTAAGAAAGATAAAAA
>BMAT01011368.1:112379-122607 GCA_019649035.1 Elysia marginata
AACACTGTTTCTTCTACTGTCCATCCTATCTATTTCTCTACACAAAACATTGGTAGTTTAGTGAGAAAACGTCTCTGATCACTCTTGCAAAGAGGGAAGAACTTAATGTAGCAGTGATTGACAGGGAGGCTGGACATAGGAATAAATATGACAAGTGATCAAGTCGTCACAGTTCAAAGCCTCTCAGACAAGCCCTGACATTATTGGGGAACACCTCCTTGACCTGTGTGTATGAGTGTATGGCCTATAGGGTGGGTTTTGATACATCAAGTAAAAACTGTTAAAACATTGCAGCTACAGCCTATAAAACACTGATTCCATCCACATCTTGCCCTTGTTTGTCAGGTCCTTCAACATGACATGTGGCATTCCTCACCTCTGTTCATCTCTGTCACCTCCATCTCCTCATGAACCCTAAGGCTAATAGCTTGTTACTAACACAACAATGCGTCTTTTAATCATAAATCTGATTGCAAGCATTTTTAATTTGAGGGTTAAATTGAAGACTATATAATTTCATAGAAGATACCTTTTAATTTCTTTGAAAGTTAAAGGGGAAAAATGGGTCTACTCTGTTGGTCAGTTAATTCTTTCTCTCTCTTTCTCTTTTCTGAATTTTTGACTTTATCTTGAACTGCTTCTGCCAACTTGATTTTATTTTGAGGTTCAGGAGTGAAGAATGTTACAAAGTATTATCAAAAGATAACTAAAGTAAAACTACAAGCTTTGTGTAGAGTAGCATCAACATCACTCACTTTAGGAGGAGGTTTTAAAGAAAGGACACACTTAAACATTAAAGTTTATAGGGAAATTAGATAGGTTTTCAATACTTTATCATCAACTTCAATCAACAACTTTACAATATGAGCCCAGCTCACTCGGATGTCTTGCAGCCACTGCCTTGGATGTGGAAAATTAAGAAAAACCTTTAAAAGTAGATTCATATCTCTTTTTCTCTTTATTTTAAATATTAGAATTTCTAATATATTTTCACAAAATTTTTATAATTTAAAGCCATTTTTAATGTTTGGAAGCTGAGAAAAATGTTTTTTTTACAATATCAATGCCTTGTAACATACAATGTGGCATTATTTGCCACACGGGACTAATTCACACTGGTTGTGAGACGTATTGTAAAAGTTCCCCCTTCATCCCACCTTCCTCTTCTGTCGTCTTTTTTCCTTGTTTTGTTTCATAAGAACAGAAATTATCTGAACAAAAAAATGTGAAACTATAATTGTTTCTCTGTCATTTTTTAAACTTTATCAGGCTGACTGTTGAGTTCCTCAAGCCCACAAAATGTCGGTCAAATTTCAGTTCAGCAAACTCATCATGGAGAAGTTTCTGCGGAGGTCATTCTACGATGCAGTTTTACGACTCTATGAGACGGCTCATGGGGCTCGAATTATTTCTGTTAGTCTAGAGGGGCACCTTTCTCTGGTAGTCAATAAAAATGAAAACTTTGTTATAAAGTTAAATGAAATAGCCCAGAGAGCTGATGACGGTGAAGATCCACACCAGAATCGTATTGCAAAGTTTATCAACTTTAAGCCAGATGAAAACGCAGAGGAATACTTTATAAAGCAGGAAGATGATTCTCAAGCTGTTCCGTCAGTACAAACATCAATTAATCGGAATGAGGTTATTGTAAATCTTGATGACCATATGAAAGAGGATAAGAAAATAACAGCTAATGTGAAAGTCACAGCAGGAGAAGCACAATATGTTATCACCAATCAAAGATTAGATTATGTGCCAGTAACACCCCAAGAGGCAACAAGCCTTAATCTGAAAACCAATCAGCAAAGAGAAAGTATAACTTATAAGCAGTCTGACAGTAGCGAGTTGACAGACTCTCAACAAACCCATCCAATTGATCACAGTGCTATCATCCAAGATGGCAGAACTGGGCAGGAAGACAATGTGCTGAAAACTGAGCCGAGTGATTCTACTGCTGAGGAAATCTGCTTTCTACCAGTAGCTCAGGTGGAAGGAGACAAAAGGAAATTGGAATTTGACTATCAGGGGCATGCAGGGGTGGGGAAAAGATCTCCCCACAAGAGGAGAAAGCTATCCTCATTTCCTGAGCTAGCTGAGGAGGGTACCCTGCCAGTGAAATCTGAAGATAAAGAGAAGGAAGGAACTCCTGCCACTGAGTCGAGCGATGTGAATGCCAACAGTTTGCAACTTCTGCCACACACTGGTAAGTAAAGCAGATCATTAGGTTTATAAGAAGTCTAAATATATTTGAACTTGAATGTCATCACATGCCTATTTACTTTTTTTACAACTATCATTTTTTTATCAACAAATTTCAGTTAGACTAGAGCTTTCTTTATGAATTTACTATGGTTTTTCATAAACTTTAGTCTAAATTTGCTCTTGAATTTTATATTAATGTAAAAGGATTTTACTTATTTTGTGGACTCTGGATTACACAGGTGGTCCCCTAAATTATGCCGTATCCTCTGTTGAAAAATATCTTTTGTTGTTCACTTGGAGGACTGGCAGTAGCTATTTACCCCCTGTTTTGTTTCTCTCTTACTCACTCCCTAGAGACCATGCTTTCATTATAAGACAGTCAGTCCTGTTTGAAAAGATCATGTAGATCTTTCCTGTATCATGTACTCTCTTTTATTGACTTGTTGTATTACTATTCCTTTTTGTTTCAGCCATTGCGCCCATTGTAGTGGAAGATGAGGACAGTAACTATGGGCCTGGCATGGAGGCTGTCACTACACAAGGTCAGATACAACAGCAGCAGCCACTAGGCACAATGTTTCAGCTGCGGGATCAGGTGAGACCTACAGGTGTTACATGTGCTGCTGGCATGGGCATGTTCAGACAACAAGACCTCGAGGAGCTGGCCCGCCAACAGCAACAATGGCAGATGGTGGCCTACCAACGCAGCATCATGGAGAAGTCCTACTTCCAGCAGCAGTTACTTCGAGACTCAGAGCGCCTGCGCTGGGAGTTCACCAGTCAGCAGCCTCGGGATGAGAGGGTCACACCCCAAGCAGACTTGCCTTCCCAGCAGTCACCTGGTCCAAGAGAATTTGCACCGGTTGTGTCCAGCACACCAGTTGTGGATGCTGAGACAGCAGAGAAGCTCTACCGCCAAGCACAGGCTAACACTGAAGCTGCTCTCCTGGCAGCTGCCGCCCTGGAACAGGTGAAGAAGAATGCACAGGAGGGCCAGGTCGTTGTGGAGCAAGCTGGATCCGGGGATAAACTCTCAACTCCACACTATATACGCATCTTGGAAGAGCACTCGACTAATGCTAATGCCGTATCTCAAGCCGAAACAGAGTATGAGGAGGGAGAGCTCAGGCATGACACTCACATTTGTGTGCTCTGTGGTATCAAGTTTATGGCTCTTGAACCTTTAATTAGGCACATGGAGAAACACAGAGTGGCATTTGAAAGGTCTTGCTCTGTGTGCCAGTCGGGTACCCTGACAGGTAACATGCTTAAACTGCATATGGAAGCCTCTCATGGGCCGGAGACAAGTTTCCCAATGCCATCTATGCCTTCCATGGCTGTCGCTGTCCCACCAGTCATCACCTCGTCTTCAGGCCCACTGACTTCCTCAGCCCCTGAGCTCTCTCAGTCTTTCCACGCAGTCCTCCAGGGTGGCTACCCTTCCTCTTTGCAACTAGATCTGACAAACTTAAAACTCCCTCAGCAAGCAGGGACCTCTCTGAAGCAAGTCGCAGAGTCATTCAGCAAAGATCAAGAAGGCATGATGACTGAAATGTCGAACAGCAATCCTGAAAAATCAGAGGAGCCTTATGAATACCATGACGAAGAAAACACTCACTTGCCCTCTCGCCCTGACGATGAGGGTTCATCCTCCAACCCTGGTGCCAGCCAACAAGAGCAAGAGAGTACTTATATAGGCCTAACCTCAGCCCAGTTTTACCCACTGATCGCATGTCAGGTTTGTGGGGAGAAGTTTGCGCTGAGTGAAGCCTTAGATCAGCATGTGGAAAGCCAGCATAAAGATGCTGAGAGTTGTACCTACACCTGCAAGCCATGTGCCCTTAGCTTTGACAGCCATGTGGAATACAGCAAACATACAAGTCATCACGAATCCTCCCTGCAAACTACCTCTCTTTCCTCTTCTACCTCGACATCATCTGCTGCAGCTGTAGCTGCTGCAGTTGCCTCCTCCTCGGCAAGCAGCGCAGCACAGCTAAAGTGCAGTCACTGCCTGAAGGCATTTAAATCTGTGAAACAGCTACGCTTACACTATGTGGCCGCTCATGGCTGCTGTCATTTCTGTGAGTACTGCCGAGCAGGTTTTCCCGATGCCATGTCTCTACAGCTTCATGAGCAGCTCCACACACTAGACCCGGAGAAGCTGAGTTTCCGCTGCGACATCTGCAGCAAGGCCTTCTATACGCAGTCCCAGTGCAGTGCTCACAAGCGCACCCACAAGGATGAAAAAGCTCATGCCTGTGAGGTGTGTGGTAGCAGCTTCTTCAAGAGAGGGGATCTCACTAAGCATGTACGCACAGTGCACTCACCATCGCGTCTTTTTGCTTGCAAGTTCTGTGGCAAAAAAGGAACACGCATGGACAACATGCGTAGTCATGTGCGGTCACACCATAAGAGCATGACGAGGGATCAGATTGTGAACATGATTGAGGTGATAGAATAACAATCTTTGGATGCATTTATTGTAGCTAATGTCACATTTTAACCAGTGAGTCAATGAGTTTCTTTAAATCAATATGTAAATTGGTCTATCATATTCTGCTGAATATGCCTTATTTATCTGCGATGGGTAAAGATTTAAACCAAATATTTATCTCATAACCTCGAGATACATGTAAATGCTAACTTGTACTATTTCATTGCTCTGTTTTCAAGTAATGCTGTATACTAAAAGTGTTCTTGGGTTACTGGTTGCAATGTAAAACACACAATTTCACCCCAGATACATCTCGTGTATACTGATTGCATGCATATTATTGATTTTGTTGACAAATCTGAATCTTTTAAATTTTTTGTAAAAGAAAAAAAAGAACATAATACTTTTAGGTAATTAGAACTCCAGGAAAATGACAAGAGAAGCATATAGTTTTCACAACTAAAATGAATCTATATATTACATGCTTTGTTCAGCAATACTTGTAAAGTTTGAAACTATTCATTGAATAAAAAAAAACTGCTTTGACTCGACAAAACTTTTGCAGAAACAACCTAAAAAAATCGAGCTAAAGGCTTTAGTGCAGAAGAAAGATTACTCTTTAGCTTTTTTTTGTTGGTACAAGTCTGTAATACAAAAAAAAATAGTTGTTGCATAATAAGATTGTAAGTGCCAGTTTAGATTTATCATTAATCTTTCAGTCTTTCTGTATTTTCAAAATCTGGTTGGGGGTTAGCAATACTAAAGCTTCCATCCACAGGTAGAGGAAATGTTTTAGCAATTTTATTTACCTATTGACCTACCTCTTGTACACCGAATCAATATTTGTTTGGAAGTAGACAAATGCTTGCAACTTTTAAAAAACCTATAAATGACCCTTTTTAGGTTAAAAACTTGAGGGGGTTAATTTATGTCAGAGGACAATGGATAGTTAACTGATGGATTGAATAAAGCAAGCAACTTAACTTACCTAACTTGTAAAGTCTAGAAATATTTAACTTGTAGGTTTTGTCAAAACATCATCGATTTTCCAAAGATTTTGAGGTACCTGTCCGTACTTAAATTTTTATTCCAACCATGCTTTGTGTGAACATAATTTGTTGTCATGTTTTTATTATGTCTAATGAGTTGGGTGGTTAAATCTTGAAAAAGTGAAAGGTCACACTGGTCTGTTTAACGCAAAACAGTGACGTCTCAATGTCAGTTCATTCATTTTAGAAATTCTGTGCGCCTTCTAGCGGCATCTGACAAAAAAGCAGTTGGTTCTTACAGCCATCCTATTCCTAATGTTAAATGAACTGTCTCTTATTTGCCTGTATTCTCAGAGCCAATTTGTGAATTACATGCCTTGTATGTCAATGCATTTAGCTTCTTTGTGTGACTCATCTACTTTGAGTTTGTGTCTATGTAAAAGTAGTTAACTGGTTTAGTCTTCCATTTTCAGTCAAGTGGCAAGTAAACTTACCCTTACATGTATCTCTTTGCAACCATCTGAAAAGATGTAATTCAGCATTTTTTGTGTGTGTGCAAAAAAAAAGAGCGAATATTTCTGAGTAATCATTTTGTAATCATACATTAAAATCTGTACCTTTGATTTCTCTCTTCTTCTCCACATCGTAGTTACTTGAAAGCAATGTCGATGAAAGGCTAAAAAATAAATAGGAAATCATAACTTAATATTGAAGGGTTGATTTTGTTTCAAAACAAATTTTGAATATTTTTTAAAAACAAAACGCGTAAATCATGCATACATGTATTTTTTTAATACATGAACAGGAAAAAGTGTGATATTATAGACTTTGCGATATTGTTATTTCAATTGGAAACCATTAGATCTATATAGACAAGTTTTAACCACTTAATTATTTAAAATGTGTTGCAGTCAAACCATTTCCATTATGGAATAATGAAAATTAATCACTACACTTACCAGCGACTGGTGAAAGTAAGGAACATTAAGTTTTATACGCTGCTTTTTTGTCTTAAAATTTAAATTAAAAGTAGATTATCTGCCCAAAGCTACCAAGTCTCTGGCCTTTTAAAGCATGAAATGTCAAAATAGAGACATTGGCTCAAAACAGAGACATTGGCAGGTACAAATGATATTGTATTGAGGAAAGTCATATCAGCCATTCATTTGGAATGTGAGCACTTTGTGTTGATGATGAGGATGATGATATCCTTAGAAAAGATTGTGATATTGTAGTATCACAGGTCTTGTTTTTGTATATATAGAGTATAAAAAAGTAATAGAGAAATGATGTTTAAAGATGTAAAACGTTTGTATTGTTATATTACCCTTAGCTTCTTTAGCTTATCTTTCTAGATATGAACAGTTAGCGTTTACAGATGTATTGTCAGTTTTAATATCTTATCGTTTTTGACCATACTTACTTTTGTCTTGAAAGTGCCTCAGGGTTGCTGAATACATGTATATTGAAACTGAGTATATTTTGTCCGTCCCTGTCATTTTCATTGATTCCTAGCTTAGGGCTTTGTTTTTTATTGTAGTTGTGTATTTTCGTTCATGTGTGCATTTCTATGCTGACAGAACTAACTACCCAACTCATCAGCCCATCTATTGGTTTTATTTTTCTTTGAGTTTACATCTCATTGTCCAAAAAAGTGATTTCTCAAGCTGAGAGAGATTTTTAAATGAATTTGATTTGACTTTTTACAAGTGATGCTTTTTTTTTCTATTCCTGGACATGTTCCATTCATTTTGAAAGTGTCTTCCACAGGCAATCATCTTTCAAGTCTTGACTTTCTGATTTTTTGTTTGCAAGAGTGTGGGTAAAAGATAAGTTTGTAAGCTTCTTTGTACTTCAAATTACCTTTTTTCAAGTCATTGAAGTGGTGATACTGAGGGTGGTGCTTTAAAAATTATGTTGGTGATTTAAATCTGGATAATCTGTGATACAAATGAGATGAAAATATTTTGCATTTAAATTGTGATGATGAGACTGTCTACGCCTAAGTCAGAGCCATAGTTTTTATTACTTAGCTGTATACGCGGAGTCTACCCCAGACTAAGTCCTGATGAATCATAAATCTGATTTTATCGATTTAGAAACTTGTGTATTTGAAGCAGGTTTTTTTCGCGGCTTGTTGTGGTTTGTAATTAATGTAAAGTACATAACGTTTGAATATAGTGCATAAACAAAGCTTGGAAATCAATTTTATGGCAATGGTATTACAGATGAGTTCCAGTATGTTATCTTAAATATGTGATCAAGCATGAAAAAAAAACCACTGTATACTATAATTGAAAATTTTTGGATTTTCGTGTAAAATATTTGAGATTAAAAGTAAATTTATGAGATATTTAAGATACTGAATGCATTTATGTTAAGCAGTTTTCTTTTTATTGGAACTTCAGAGACAGGGTCACTCAAAGGGGGTCAAGATGTTCTAGATTACCTCTAGCTTTAAATGGGATCAGGCAACCTAGGTCTAAACTCTGTATAGAGCTGCATATCCAATCAACATCTTTGAATATGTGTAGTAATTCTAATATCTGACGCGTTTAGATTAAGTGTAACTGTAAAGCACGGTTGTAATAAAAATCTTAAAACATTTATTTATAGAGCATAGAGCAAAACAAAGAAAGATGGATGTATGCGGTATAGAAAATCAGAATATAATTGTTGCTATTAGTACCATTTATAGACAAATGAGATGCCTTGTAAATGTTCGCAGACTACAGAATGCTTCCCTTGGCGAGTCTTACTGCAACTCTTTGTCATTTGAAACAATCTAAATTTGTGTGAGCCTGACATGTGAGCTTATGTGTGGTACTGGTCCAATTTCACTCTTAACAGTTTCACCATTCTTATTTTGTGATGGTAGCTACAATGTACTTAACTGAGAGTTGTTTTTTACTGCTCTAAATTAAACTTTGCAGTTTCCAGTTTGCTTTTTTTTTGCATTTCTGTGAATAAGTGAAATATTGATCAAAGAATTCACTCAATAGTTGAAACATGTATAGATCTGTTTCTTTTTGTCTGTGTATCAGGTTGTTGGTGATATTTATGGTAACTTAAACTTAAATTACTAACCCATACATAACTTGTAAATTTATGTATTTGTATAAAGCTTTGCATTGCCATAGTTATGGTTATTTAGATCTGGTGTTTATATGTGTGATATAACCTTCTCATACAATGTGCTGTGTTAGGTACAGCCGAAGAGCAGTTCTTAAAAAAGTTCATGAAAGTAGGTGTTAAAACTTTAAAAGGAAAGGCAATACAAAAAGCAAAAACAAAACCAGCTGGCGTTGACAGTTATTTAAATTGTTTAAATTCAAAGTTTTTATATATTCCCAACCAATGGGAATGGATTGCATAATGTTTCCAGTTTATTTTGAATGCGTAGACATTTTCTTCAATACTTTTTTCTGGTACCATCCATATGTTACCCTGCAACCTTAAATGGCCTCGGTAATCTTTATCTTTTTGATTGAAATTAAGTTGGATTTGTAAAATTTGGATCTAATATATAATAGCACATTCACTAAAATTTCAGTGGCAAGAGTTACCTTTGCATGCCCCTGTGCCACACCCAGTGAGCCAGTTGTTGGAAATTCATTAATTTTATGGAGTTCTTAACTAGGTAATTGAATTAAAATTCAGACAATCATGACGCTTTAAGTAATTTTTAACTTTTTTTACTTAAAAAAAATGCAGTGTTCGAAGTATATCAATGTCTTTGATTAAACTGCAGTATTTAAACTGGTCATAAAATGTTTTCACATCGGAGTCTATACAAGACAGGTTGGATTTTACATTGTAAGGCCATGTTCTTCATCTTTCTAGACAGGCCGACCACAAATACAGCAATTATTATTTATTGCATTTTTCACTGTGACACAAAAGAAATGAAAATTGATCCTTAGGATATTGTGCCCTTGCTTTTCACACCGAGTTTATGCTAACAAAAAAAAGAATAAAGCATAGATGTCTTCAGTGGCTCTTCTAAGTTCTGGCGTAAAACAGCATCTGCTTTGTATTGTCAGGAGGGTAATATAAACTCAAACAATATCTTAACATTTCCTAATATTGTGAAAAAAAATTTAGACTTATGAGTTTTTGTGATATTCAAACATTTTTTAAATGAATAATATATTTGCATTAATGTATTTTGTTATGGGATTTATCTAATTGTGTAGCCAATTTATAATCTTTATTTATTAATAGTCTATTGTGTTGATATTATTGTATGTGATATTTTGTCAGAAAGTGGTATTGGAAGAGTTACATTGAAACCTGCTGCATGTATCAAACTTGACTTGTGACGTAGCTGTGTTTGTAAGATGTACAGATTTTAGTTGATTGCCAAGAGCAGGCAACATTAAAACTTAAGTTTTATGTGATCATACATATGATGGTTTGAACTCTTCCATGTATATAATGAAAAAAGTCTCTGTAGAAGATCTCTGCATTGAAGTGTATAAGTCTATACTTCATGTATGCAATCATGTGATACAAAAAGGACAGCATTGTATACTGCCAACAGTAACGTTCAACTGCTAAAGTAAACAAGCAAAGAGAGAACTGAGTGATAGCTTCTTTGGGA
>BMAT01011368.1:165815-178864 GCA_019649035.1 Elysia marginata
GAGAGAGAGAGAGAGAGAGAGAGAGAGAGAGGAGTTGAGCGGCTGCAGATATAATGCATGAAAGCAACTTGTTGGTGCTATTGTGAAATCCACTACAATGCCCCTCCTTGGCTTATCAGATGATTGATGACTACCATTTTACCGGCAGTCAATGAACTAGATCTGCAGCCCAGGCCTGCATTAATATTTTGTTATAATTATTGATTACTACTGATAAATATTTCATTATAGTAAAAATTGAACAGATTCATTCAATTTGTTTTCACACATCAATTTATGTCAGTACAGACGTCCCGTCTTTTGTAAACATCAAACCATGGCTTTGTGGTCACTCACACTATTTTGATCTTGCTGAAATATTTGCCTCAAGAGAACAATCCGAAACAACTTGTCCAAAATAAAAAAAACAACAAACAAACAACAAAACAACATAATATCTGCAAATGTTGTCTCAATTCATAAATTCTGGTTCAGATGCTACTGTATTGATTGGATGGAAAGAATTTCACTCGAAATTTTACCGGCTATTCAGTCAGCCATAAAAGGATGGCCAACTGACAGGCGAATATCGTGCTTGTAAGGGGAGTGGTGACCCTCTAAAACTAAAAGTTAAGGTTTAACCCTTCAATGTAATGACTACTGCGTCGTTACATGCAAAAACAGAAAAACTTAAAACTCAGAGAATGAAATACAACCAAAAGGCAGCTTTACGTTTATTACTCTAAACATAAATAAAAAAGAAAATAACCAGTACAATTAGACCACGATGGTCCCCAATACAATAACAGCGCAACACTCATGCAACTGACACTCGGCGCAGGTACTTGAAGGAGTGGCGTACGACACTCTAGTACCCATCACCGCGGCTTCAACCCAAGGCCCAAAGGCCACCACATAGTCTATCCTTTATACTCCTACTGATTTGCGCTCACTAAACAAAAGTTAATCCCACACAAATGTCAAAGCATGCACACCCACTCACATCAATCAGCAAAATCATAGAATAAAAAACATCAACCCTCTCGGTGCAACAAATACACTCACTTCCAACAACTACGTGCTCTTGTTAATTTACAGTTTATAACGGGCAGAAAGAGGGGGAGAAGTAAGTCAAGGTGACAAAAACTAAGCATTGCTATTCATGTCATTGGTATAGGGCTTGACGTGTTTGAATGAAGAGACGTATTGGACATCTGAGGACTCCACTAGGGAAACCCGCATTTTTAAAAAAATTGACTTTTTTATCACGGTATGTTGCTCATGAGCTTCTAAATGCTGTGTGAAAATATGTAGTCGATCCAACCCCTAAATGTTCACTTTTGAAGATAGTTTATCTGAAAAATTCCTGTATAAGTAAGACAAAATACTGAACAAAAGGTCTGTTTTTCTCAAAACAGCTCTAAGGTAACTTAACAGGTTTTGCAAGTAGATTCCTCATTTTCTTTGGACCTTTTTAATGCCGTGTGCCAGATAGCTCTGATCTCCTTATTTCCCAGTTCATTGATTCAGCTTCTCGGATACTCCATTATATTTTATAGGGCCTAATTACATGGCTTGAAATCCAGGGTTTTTTAACCTTACCTTCTAGTACGAGTAGCTCTCAAAATTTTCAAAGGATATTTTTTTAAATTTTTGAAAGCCACAACAATCGGATTAGAGTTTCTTTTTTTCGCAAAATAAAAGTAAGTTAAGTTGCATATTTCAAGCAAAACTATTGACTGTGCTTATGTTGGAAAACTAGACCAACCAGTTAACAAGTGGAATTTCACCTTTTTCTACACAGCTATCCTTCAATACAACTTGTTTACGAAACAAACATTTCCTGCGGCTTGAAGTGCTGATAACAGCTAGCGTACCAATTAGTGGAGGATTATTTTCATTATAATGAGTAGTGCTGGCGCTGTTTGGTGCTCATGCGGAGAATAGCAGAGAATCTAGTACTAGAGTATGTTACTGTTAGTGTGTGTATGAGTGGATTGAGGTGGGGGGGGGAGAAGAAAGTTAATCAATAGATGCTATTGATTTCAACGTGTAACTTTGATTGGCTAAGTAGACTAGACTGCACAGAAGGATTTTCATGAATGAGTTGCCAAAGAATGCACCCCCCACCCTCTCAGTTTCACTTTCGTCTATTTGTCCATCTTTGCTTATCTGAGTACATGTATCGCTCTTCGTTTTCTCTTTTACTCTCCATATTTCTCTCTAAATATCTCTTGCCTCCCATTCCCTCTTCACGACATCTCCACCGCAGCTATCCTCTCTGTCTATCTTCTTCATTTCTTTATTTGTCTAGTTTTCGATACCGTTTTTGGACCAAGACATCTGTCGTTCTAATGTTAGCCTCTCCACTAGGGAGTTCGCAATTGGGAATGCGATTAGAGCGCAAAATTATCGTTCTTAATCGCTAGTAAGTCTATTTAAAAACGAAGTTTTCCAAAAGGTATGATAATTTGCACACTAATCGCATTCCTGATCTTTATTTGCAATTGTTGCCAGTTTTGTCCAAATAAACTTCAATTAGTTAGCACTCAACAATAGACTCTAAACTGACAGGCAATCCACCTTCCACAGAATGCTTGCGATGGAGGGGGGGGGGCGGTGTGGCTTCAAGCAGCTACAAGCATTTAGGGCAGTTTCATAAAGGAGCTCATTTTCATTTCTTTTGTCCCAGTCTCAAGTTCGAGCTTAACTGAAAACACCAAACCAGTTCGAGCCCTGGCTTTGCAAGTCGGCGTTTAGGTCTTGGTTCTTTAATTCTTGATTCTTCAGTTCTTGGTTCTTGTTTATCTAGTTCTTTGTTCTTTAGTTCTTGGCTTTCTACATTCACGCATTTTCTCGCCTCACTCAGAAGTTAAATTAAATGATTAACCGACTATGGACAATGAAAGATCTTGCCAGCATGAATAAATTATTGATAGACATATAATTATGCACCTAAATTTCTGCTCATCTGCGAGTTAGAAGGTAAAATTGTTGGTAATGGTCTGTCGGGGAATCCATGTAAAGTGGATTAAAAGTTATACTAAACAATGCACATGTACTTATACAAATCAATGTATATGTACTTTTCTATTGCAGTACTTTTTGATACGTTGAAAGGCCGCTATCTCTAAGTTTATTTATATGCGAAGAAATACCCAAAACTGTTTTTTATTTAAAAAAAAAACAGAGCTCAAAGGCTCAAAATTAGAGAAGCACATGTAAAACAAAAACCTTATGTTAAATTTGTAAAAACAGATATACGTGATAGATGTTGAAATTACACAAATGCATGAATAATGCACTTAATGCTTTTCTCAACATCAAGATGGTATCAGAAGGTAACGCCTTTATTCGCCAGTATTGAGAGGAGGAGGAGAGACGAAGAGAATAAGGAGGGAGAAAAAAGAGGAAACTCGGAACCGCCTGAAAACAGAAAAGTGACAAGGAAAGAAATTAACCGATAAAGAAACACAAAAAGACGGAAAAAGAAGTTCTGGAGGGGAGTAGGACACAAAGAGGATTGGTAGAGTCATAGGCTGAATGTGATGTATGAAATCCAAAAGCTTAAAGGATACAGTGAGAACGAGACTTGGACAGTGAAGATAAATAAATATAAATAAACAGAAAGATATATAAGTTTCAGATTTATCATGTTATGAAGTAAAGTGCTCGACTTTTTATAAAAGCTTTTCGATACACTTCAATATATCCTCAATCTCATCTATCAACATTGGGTCATTACACTCTGTTTCATACCGATAATCGGCATCTCTTAGGACGACTGGATCACTTCTCTCCCACCGTCTCGGTCTTCCGCATCCTTTGCATTCAGTAACATAATTTTCTTGTCCAATGTTTAAAAATTTTTCCTTTTTGTTTAGCGTACGTTTTTGTGAGAGAATGCTGCATTTTTCTGATAGACATAGATTGCATTGTTATTTTGTTGTTGAGTATGATTTTTATCTTTCTACAGTTTCCCATGATATCTGAAAGTCTTGCTTGTTTTCTTTAAGCCATTAAGGTGCTATATATGCTCGCTGACTAGAGCCATGTCGAACTTTCTGAGCATAAACTAAAGCTAGACATATGTTGATTTATACCTAGCCTCGAATTGGTTTTCAGTTATACCTGTATGGGGGTTTGTTTGTATGACCTTTGCCTGGTATACTAGGATTTTTCCTAAGCACTTTCCTCAAAGAGGATATGTTGATTTGTCCATGCAGTTGCATAGCCTAGTTCCACTGTTTGTCTTTAAAGTTTTGGTAATGATCCCTTTGTTGTGAGTGTTGATAATTTGCTTTATGTTGGGCATACCACTGTAGCTGAGTTGGATGGTGTTTTTATAGATGATTTTGTAGAGCTTGTGATTTGGTGGGAAACAAGAGTTGTATGCCCAACATAAAGCAAACCATCGACAGCCCCAACAAACAGACTCTTAACGAAACTTTTAAGTCCACTCTGCATTATGGTTTAGGCACGCAAAGTAACTATTCCCTGTGCAATGTATGGTTTAGAGGACGATATAATAGTTTACATATATCGGGTGGCCCAAAGAACGTCTTCAACTTTGTCACCCTACTACTTCATACCTCTTTAAAGTATGTATTTACATAAAAAACACAAATAGTAAAATAAATTATTCATGTAAAGGTGGGTGAAGTTTTAAGCTTTTGGTTTAATTGGTTTAAAAGTTCTTTGATTTTACGTAACACCCAATTCAGATGTAAAAAAAAAACAGTCCACGAACTCTAGTGTAATCAGTTTTTCAAGTGATCAGTAGAAATCCCTTCCTGCTGAAAAACAGCTCCCACTCTTTTGCGCCATGGTGCGAATGACTTTCTCACTTCCTAAATACCTATTTGTCTCCAACACTCCTTTACTTTTGCTTTCATTTCATTTTTAGTGAGGGGAATCGACCGTCCCACGTAGACCTCAGCAAGCGAGTCTAACATTGCCATTGCATAGTCCATTGGAGATTGAAGTGTGCCAGTCATCTTTGGTAATGAAATCGACCCCTTGATCTAGGAGAGATTGTTGGGCTGCACGATTTTTATGCAAAGTAGCACTGTCTTGTTGCAGAATAAAGTCACCTTGAGGATAAATTTTGTCACATGAGGGACCGGCTCTGCGGTAAAGACACTCGCTCAGGGATCAGGAGGTGCGTGGTTCGATCAACGGCCGAGTCAAACCAAGGACTTTAAAATTGGTATTAGTAGCTGATCCGTCTGGCATTATGGATACAGTGCTAAGTCTGGTCGGCCCGGTGTCAGGATAATGTGACTGGGTGTGGTGTATGCAGCGCTCCGTACATCACAGTGTGGCAACACGCTTTCAATTGTCCCAAGCGCCGTCTCTGATATAACCTTGTAGTTAAAGAGAGACGTTAAAATTCAAACAACCAACCAACAACAGTCACATGACGGAAGAAGTTTTTTTAAACAGAGAAATGTAATTCTCTGAATTGACCTCCGTAGTTTTCGTATCAAAGAAAAAAAATCCTCTATTTTGCCATTCCAGCACACACCAGCAGAAACCATGACTTTCTGCGAAAACCGATTCGTTTCATGGGAAATCCTATGCAGAGGGATGTCCAACTTCTTTCTTCCGTGGACAACGTCTCCTTTTGGCACTCTCTATAGTGGTCTTTTCATTTGCTTAACATCTGCATCAGTAAATCTGTTCAGAAAGCTCCGTGGTCGAAGGCGTCTTTTCTCTTTCACACTTTTCTACTAGTCTGAATTCGTTTGTAAGCCTTTAATTTTAGATCCCCTTTCAGAATTATTTATATAGTGCTTCTTCCTATATGTAATTCTGATGCTATTTTTCTGCCTGATTTTTTGGGTGTGCAGCGCGGATTGCAAAACAGCTTTGGTGCAGAGACCGATGTGAGTTTTTCGTGAGTTTCGGTAACTTTTTAAAATATCTGTCATTTAGCTATTCATAAACGCAATTTGTTGATATATGGCGTGTGATAGTAGTAATAGTTGATTTATCATATGCCAAAATTGTATAACCATTGCACAAAGACTGTTAGAGATATGGGGCTCCAATGTTGGGGAGTTGTTTTTTTTTACCATCCGATACTTCTATTCGAAATCGCACTGCATTGAAGTTTGGTAGAGGGAACTAACTACATGTAATTGAATTTTTGTAAACGTTATTATTTGCTTCCCTTGGTTTGATGACAGCACTGAAACTCATTACAATGGCAGTGGGAGTGTGAACTTGTCCATAAGATGGTCACACTATGAATATAGAAACTGACCGTTACGCCAACTTCCTCGTTTATAGGGATAGTGGCTGCGCTATTTCAATTGCCAAGACCCCAGTATGTAGAAAAGCTACACTTTAGTAATAGCTATAAGTAGGTAAGGAGGCGAGGTAATTGCAAAAAACAGCCATAGAAACTCGGGCGTGACTGGGTTAACATAAAAAATTACATGGATTTATCTTAAGTCACAATAGTGCATATTTGTTTTATGGACTGAAAAATTGACAAGCTTGTCAGGTCAGCTTTTTAACATTTTTTACCTTAACTAAGACACAATGGACAGAGACAGGTCAAGAGACTTTCACCTTGTGAGAAAATTTCTTTTATAAAGTCATTAGCATCTTTAATAATCAAATACACAATAGTTACTAAATAATAACAGTTATATATTTATAATAATCATTAAATTATTATAAATAGTTGTTAATTGAAGACATAACTTATAAGTATAATTGTGACAATTGATCACATGAAAAGTACAAAGCAACAAATATGAGACTGAGAGATGGCCATTGTCTTGATAACAGAACAACTCTACTTACACATATTTAAAGTACCAGTGCATATCAGAAGTGATTTGTACGCATACAAGTCATACAAAATTGAAAGTTTGTCCTTGTCAGCTGTACTCTTACACATCCCAAAGTGGCAATGAAAACTTTGCACATTGTTGGTGAAATTCGCAAAGGAATGCCATCAAGTGAGGTTCTTTTAGGTAAGAAATAATGGGACACAATAATTCTTAGATTTAGGTTGCACTACACAGATCTTAGACAGAGGAAAGAAGTAAACAGCAAGTAGCCTAGACCAGAATCCTTCAGCACATGCTGGTCAGTACTAGCCTGATCCAATCAATCTTTTAAGCTCTTTATTGACTTGGTTCTCTGTATGGCCAAAGAATCTATAAAAGGTAAAATATGGACTGAAAAAAATCCTTGCTTCTTTGATTTCTATTTGTCTTACTTTTTAGGCTTAGTTGATACAGGCTTACAGTCAAGACAAGATAGCATACGTTTACTGGCCTGGTTTTAATTACATGTAAAGAAAATCATTATTAAATGAAGTGTCTGGCGATAAACATTGACAAATGAGTATTTAAGTGTGAATTTCTCAATGATGGTCCCCAATATGGTCTGCAGAGAGGAGAGCTAAAGTTTACACGACTGTTACTTCTTTCTATGAAAACTTTCAACACATACTGAATCCTAACGGAGATGGGAAAGCTAACAAT
Source organism: Elysia marginata (assembly GCA_019649035.1). Classification (NCBI taxonomy): domain Eukaryota; kingdom Metazoa; phylum Mollusca; class Gastropoda; family Plakobranchidae; genus Elysia; species Elysia marginata. Next base: position 173,300 of record BMAT01011368.1, read on the forward strand.
GCAAAATACTTTCAGGCATGAAAAAAAAAACTATGTATGATCTGAGTTCAGTTTGAAATAAACATGGCTTCCGAATCTTTCTGGCATTTGCTGATATTTTCAACAATGAATATAACATCCATCTCATACCTCTCTCAGTCCACTTACACAAACTTTCACACAAACAATGAGCATTGAAAAAGGATTATGAGTTCAAAATGATTTCTCAAAATTTGTAAATGATGTAACAGACACCTACTTTTGATGAATGTCATCTAAGATATATATTTTACAATATTCTAGGTTTTGCTGAGGATAATTTTAGACCAAGTGTTAACTGATTTTGCTGGTGATGCCGTCAGCGGCTAAGGTTGCTGTTTTTATTTCACTCTCAGACGCAGCGGAAGTAGATGGCGCAGTTTTCACAAGTTTTTTTAGGCGATTCAGATGGACTAGGGCTCTGGGGAAAAAAGGTGGAGTGGGTGTGTGTGAGAGGGATAAGAAAAATGAGGTGGGAAAAGGACAAAATAGTTAAAAAAGGCAAAAGATGGGACAAGGCAAAAAAACAACATATGGATTCATAACCCTCAATTTGCTTTAGTATCTAGAAGGAGAAGATGTCAAGTATCAAGCCTCAATTTTGTGAGGAAGACTTAATCAGTTGAAAATATTGTTTCTTTGTCTACCATACACCAAGATACAGGGTGTCCCGTTGACCTACTTATTCTAAAGCCCCTGCCTGTATATCTACATTTTGACCTACTTTTCCAGTGAGTGTCCACCTGGCTCCTGCTTGAAGTCATAGTTCTCTAGGGCTGGGATGACCGCCATGCTGGCCTGCGACAGATTCTGGCCACTGGTGTGGAGGACATCTTCTCCCTGGTGAATACAACACACATCACTGAAATTCTTGCTATATCCGATCCGCTTTGGATGTTTCAAACCCAATGGGAAGACAACACAACTTTGAATTATCCAAAAACCGACTTACTAGCCAACGTCGGTAATCTGAATCAAATTTAAATTAAGCAAAATTTCAAATTTTCCTGTGTTCAAATCGCATGCACTCCTATCGTTACATTACAGTGAGCAGTGAGGCAACCGGTGCAATCAACAGCAAACTTTGCTCCCCCCTGCCCACCCAGCACCTAGTGGATAACTAGGTCTCTTAGGACTCCCCAAAAGTAAAGGTAGGAAGGACAGCAATGCTACGTCACTATGCCGTGTACCTGAAAATAGGACCCTGCTCCTTGTTCAATACGCTCATCTCAAGCATGGGCAACTTTACTTTACTTTACCATAGTTTCTTGCAACTAGTAAAAATTAGACGTAAGAACTGATTCTTAGAATAATGCATTTTCTGATACAATGTTTAAAACACTAAAAATATTCATTTATCTGGTATAATTTACTGACCTGAAGTGAGATAAACAATGCATGTTTGAATATGGTGTTTTTTCAACTTATAGTATTAGTTCTGTATCTTACTGATGTGTAAAAAAGGTATGAAATTACCACCGTAGCAAATAGATTGCATCAGAGACTCGGTGAGCCAAGAAACCAGCCAACAAATTACGGTATAAATTCATTAAAAAGCACAAAATTGACAAACTAATTTAGAGATCCTTGATTCATTTCTTTCATCATTCCATCAGTCCATAAACTGTCTGGTTTGCTACCTAATCAATTAATAAATGAACCCAACCAATAGTTAAACAAATTTGTCAATCCAGTCACACACATTTACAGGCAACATAAGTACCGAACCAACATGTAAACTAGTGTATGCCTATCAAATATAGAGTAAGTGACAACTGCTAAAGGGTAGCTAAGCAAAGCAGCTTGTAAAGCTGTAGTACAAGTTGCGTCTCACCCTCTTATCTGTGCCATCCTGTGTTGAGGTCTCCTCTGCCTGAAGTTTGAATAGCATGTTCTTCAGTGCCTCCATGCTGCCCGGTTGTCTTCCACCTGACAGTGTGCTCTCCAGTGGCTAAAACAGGGGACGCAACACAGGAAATACAAGATATAGAAATGTAGCAAGACTTATCTCACTTCACACATAAGATAGTTTTTCTGCCCATGAATAAAAAAGTTTTCTCAGGACAGTGAGAAAGAAAAGACAACAGCAACACAAAAGAGCCAAAAGAAAAGCAATGTATATATGTACGTATTGCAATGCGTATGGAATGCGTATGGAGTGCAGCACTTAAAAGGTGTTATGCTACTCCAGCACCACAAAATGTCAGTAGCACAGGGAGTTTATACCAGGCACAAGAGTGATCACTTATTTTATTGGCATTGTCTCTAGTCCATGAAGCAGTAAACCTGCTGGTCTAGATGTAGAGCTGTTGGGAGTAAGCAATAAATGAACAGTGAAAGAGACGATCTGGGTCCACCCAAAGAATATAGCCTGCGAAGTGGAGATGCAGCCTCATGGTTGCAGTGACCAGAAAAATGATAATATTACATACATATCCAATCTACCTTAACGCTAGCCTTCCTTACTGATGAGATGTGTTTGATCCATCATATTCATTGATGCAAAAACATCAACACCTCAAATTTAGCCTCAGTTTTCCCTTCTTCAACAGAGATTTCTCCAGTTCATTATGGATCAAAGCTAGCGAAACTAAAAAACAAAGTTTCACCCACTGTGAACAAATAGCATAATGGAAAAACCCTTAAAATTGTCAACTGTCTCCAATGAATTTCTCATACTCTTGTCCAGATGAGTCAAATGTAAACGTTAGAAGATGTTGATTCTATACAAATGTATTCTCCAAGCTTACCACTGTCAAAACTGCTAAAAAAATATCACATTCATTTGAGAAAAACATTCGATTTTTGCTGACTTAAAAGAGTTACAAAAAGAGAGAGACTAGTGAAAACCTTCTCATGGTATATTCTCAAATTTCAAGTTCTGACATCTAACTCATTCACCTTAGTTGCAAGATATGCAGTTCAAACCTTATATTGTTTGTAGCACGGAGTTCTTGCTAAACAGCCTCTAGTAGCCTACCTGATGTGAACCCTGACTGTGACTTGCTTCGTTGCCACTGCTTTCTGTTCCTACAGGGACAGGGGCTTTGCTGGTAGACAGAGAGGAGACAAGAATTGAGTGATCGACTCATATTAATTAAAATAAATAATGGAGGCAGCCACTGCGCAATCAAATAATTGAAATATTGTAAAGGTATGAAATTAGCAGTGGAGAGAAGTAGGCTTTTTAGTGGAAATGCCCGAAATGTCTGCCCTTGGTATGATTCGAACCTTCGACTTATAGATGCTTCGGACTTTTGCCATGAAACTCCTTTTTTAAGGAGCGTAGTGGCGACATGGTTTAAGCTATGTTTCTCTAAGTGGCAAGGCGGTGGGTGCCGAAGCATCTATAAGTCGAAGGTTCGAATCATACCAAGGGCAGACATTTCGGGCATTTCCACTAAAAAGCCTACTTCCCTCCACTGCTAATTTCATACCTTTACAATATTTCATATTAATTAACATTTATTGACATAGCGCCTTCCTCCCCATAAGACGTTAACAAGCTTTACAAAGACAAAAACACAACCAATCAAAGTCCTAGGCAGGTGGATGGAATTTTTAATGCTTACATAAAATCTAACGATACATACGGAGTTTAAATACAAAGATACAGAAAATCAAAGTCTAAAGTAGATGACAGGATTTTTTCACTAACTTTGCTCTATCTCTATCATTCTTCGAACTATTTATATTCGTTCTTTGTTGAAGCCTCTCCTTATAACCCCCAAACCCGCTTCTTCTTTAGTTTACACATCTCATGAAGTTGAGAAAGAGAGAATACACAAAGAGCTTTACACCCTGTGCTGTTAAGTCTTCCTGCAACAAATTATTTTGACACGCCCTTGACAGTTTTGAAATTAATCAATCATTCATCTAATGTTATAAGTGAGCTTTCAATTCTACACCCAATATCTATATCTTTATTTGTTACAATCAAATCATGAAGGCGTTTTAATTTCTGACTGCATAATACATAGAGACGGCTGGTGTTATCAGGTCAAACTGGAAGGAAAAATGGTAGGAGCTAGCTATTGGTTAAATTTCTGTACTTGTAACCCTGCTTCTGTTGTGACTTTGACTGCACCTGTCACAGACAGGCTGGACTTGCTAGTTCTGAGTCCTAGGCTACTGGGAAACTAACTACTACTAGCGCTGCACACTTGCACACCGAAAACCTAGTGTGTAACAGCAGTTACAATAGATATCACAAAAATTTTGTTTCAGATCCAGATTATCTTGTGGCTATTATTTATAGTGTGATGAGTTAACAATTCACAGCTTAATTTTTGGTTTAACAATGGGAAAACTTGGCTCTACTCACTTGATCTCACATAGAAATTAAAGTGAGAGGCGATGGACTGCATTTTCATTCCTTTAAAATTTAATGTAATCTGTTCACTAAATGCAAAAAAGAGTGTCAATACGAAATGCATTTCATGTATGGTTGTATTTGGTATGCTTTTATTCTTCTCTTTCTTTCAGTATCTGGTATGTAAAGAGCATGATTTTCAAGGCCGGCCCATAAAGTTTTTTTTTAGAACAAGCGAGTAATATAATACCGGTTCTAAATGTAAAGGATAGCTGTAAGGGAAAAGAAAGTTTAAAAATCTTCATTTGACATATTCCTGGGTCTTTTGTCCTGTTTGTTTTATAGCCCTCGTACTCACATCGTATTGACCATCCTCTCCCAGGGTCGGTCTCCGTCCAAGCCATCTGATGACGACTCCAGGTCCAGTCCACGACCTGCAAACCAACACACAGAAATATAACAGTCAACATTTGACAGCGAGAAAAGCATACAAGCAAATTGGTACGAACTCAACAAAATGATATGTGTAGCAGTCGGATATTTCGAACCCCTTGGGTACAAAATTAACTTGGAGTCATCCAAAAAATTAACTGTCAGTATACATTACAAAATGTAAAACTGTTAAACTGAAAAGCCTATATTTCAAAATCGACAAATATTCGAATTATGCAATTTTGAATTATCTGGACTCGACTGTACTTTCAGAAAACGTCGTCCATTCACACAGAAGCTATTAGAAAAATTCTCTTTACATGTACAATCCTACACTTAAAAAAACCCAGCCGATAACAGAATACACCGCGAAGCTAAAACATTTCCCAAATGCATCAAAACTTCTTCAACTCAAATATAAAAACTCAATCAAAACTGGCCACAGTAGCATTCCAAATTACAAAATGGCCACTCTATATAGAATAAACGCATACAGCAAGACTGTGGGAGCGAGAAGTCACTACTACCCAACAAAACTGTGTGACTGCATGATTAAAAAATGATGCCAGTGAGATGGTAATATCTCACAAAGTGAACAGTATACGATTACGAGGCTAGAGTGAAAGAGCCGATAACAAACTGAAGACATACTGGTATCAAGATGCTGTATGATCTAGGCCTTCATAAGTCGTCATCCGAATCGGAAAAAAATATATTATATATAAACTAAACCCAGAGAATATTTCTGGAAGTCTAAAAAATATAACCAAAAAATAAAGCACTAACTTATTACTATGTTAAGA
>BMAT01011368.1:184369-200674 GCA_019649035.1 Elysia marginata
TTCCACACTTCTTCACGTCTGTGAATGGAGTCTAGACCTACACAGTGTATGTTTGTGATATATAAAAAAGGGTAGCCTTGTGCAAAAAATAACACAGCAGACCTATGCTTATCACTAAAAAATCTTATACCGGGTACACACTTACTGTATTAATAGATGGAAATTAAAAAAAAAATATTATTTAAAAAAAACTGACGAAAAAGAGGAAACTGCCGCGTAACTTGGTAAATTGGAGGTCGCCGATTTCAAATATGTTAATATTTTTTTTTCTACGATAACAACGAACAACTGTAGGTCCATTTAAAAAATCCCCACTACCCCCCAGGCACACCCATTTTCGGTCCCCACGGTCGACCATGAGCTGGCGTCACCGAAGCTGCCAGGTGTTCACGTGCTGCGGCTTGAGACTTGAAGCCTCAACACCAAACAGAGTCTGGTCTCGCTCAAGTCAATCAAACTTGGCCAAAATTACTTGCACAACCGTCAAGTTTTTCCACACACCTACAAGTGAACTGGTGGAAATGACTTGCATCCAGCCACTTGCTCCAGTTTACTTGCAGGTGTGTGGCCCGCATTAACAGTCCACTTCATCAAGCATCTAAAGCCCCTTGGTCGTTTCAGCGAATACAAAAGAGTATCATAAAAGGTCAAGGTTATAACTGGATGAACCTACCTTGGAGGTAAGCAGATCCTCAACATCCTCCCTAGTGCCGGCCACAGAGATGCCATTTGAACCCAATACCAGTCTTGAGCCGGCTAGACCTTTCCCCACCAGCTTCCCGGGTCCGCATCCTCTGCTTTCCGCGTCTGCTATGTGATTGGCGGGTCGCGGTCCCACTGTTGTATGAGCAGCCAGCGAGGGTTTTAACACCACAGGAACTCTACCGTTCAGAAGACTATTATTGCCTAGAGAGGGCGCACTAGACCTTGAAGTGGTGATTACCGGACCGTCCCCGCCTGGCGCCGCGGCAGGCACGTCTCCGCCATGGCCAGCTTCCTCAAATTGCTTAAGGTAGTCGAGCAAAGCATCTGAAGCAGACTGGTAGCGGCAGTCTCCCACAGAAATCTGAGTCTTGCTGCAGCGAATCCGCCGCCGAGGCAGGCAGGAGCTGTCGGTACTGGCCGAACCCACGGAGCTGCGTGGAGAGAACGGGTCGCCGCCACTCACAGACGTCATCGTGGGTGGGAGGCAGCACGAGTGGAGATGTGCGCGAGGCGGGCGAGTATCGGGCTGCACCATCCACAGTTTCCTGAGTGCAGATCTACACAACACACTACAGCTTCTTCAGAACTATAGAGCCATAAAGAGTTTTACTGGAACACCAAGACGAGATGTAAAGTCTAGAGATAGTTCCGTGCTGGTCGACATGGCTTGTTATGATAATGGTTGAACGTTGAGCTGGCTCATCAGTATCAAACTACAATACAAGTACCAACTCACAAGGTTTGGAGACGAGTAAAAAGATCGAGATCTTAGCTGTGACGTTAAGCTCCTTCAGCTCCTCCGGTTGGGTCACAACACCCCCGGTCTTGACGAGCTTCTCGTTGCCATGTTCTAATCTTGTGGTCTCTGACGCCAAGCGAAGTCATTAAAGAATCTGTGAGATTAAAGAGACCAAACATGTAGAGTGAAACTCTCGTTCAAGAAATGATCACAAATACATAGTAATACACAGAAGAGAATCACAGAAACTTACACTACAACACTGTATTTTTTTTTATCAATCTTAAACCCATCAATATCGAAGGTCTGATTGGGTGAGACTTCACATATCACCTCTAGATACATCGCAAAACACACCCAGGAATAAGCTTTTGTGCCGTGGAAGTTTTGCTGTAAATCGAGAGTTGTCTTATTTGAAGACTGATTGCAATAAATACTCGATGATAATTAGAGAAATCTATTAGAGATTTAAAAAATACATTGGAAAGTCGAGAACATAGAAATGAGTATCATCTATCATTATCACACAATAACAATCTCAGCTTACGACACGGCCTGTATGCTGGAAATGGAAGAATACAAGACTCATTCTCGAACAAAGTAGATAAATACAACAGTTATAACGTCTCATAAAGGTTTGGAGAAATAAAAGAAATGATACCTATGCATGTTTCAGTGAGGAATTTCACCGCTGCCCACACTCTCAATCGGTTTAGGGAAGATTAGGATAGACAAAAGTCTGCTGTTTCTAGAGGCAGACAGCAAACTACATGTTTATAGATTATGGCGTCACAGCTGAGAAACTGTCATCACAAACTGCCTGGTGTCTGGCGTAAATAACCTGGGACAAAAGTATCCTATGCCGAGACAATATCCAATTCGCATGTCTGCAACAAGAGGACTTTATGTCGGCAAAATCCACCATTAAATCTGGAGACAGTACACGGTAAACACCCGCTAGGCAGACAATAAACCAGAGCAAATAGACTAGGATAAATTCTGTACAAAAAAAACTTTGACAGGTGTCCAATGACTAGGGTTTAAGTTATATCAACAACAATTGTGTTTAAAAGACACCAGGATTCATTAATTTTTCCAACAAGGTAAAACAGTCTTAGCTCGTGGCTGCTGTATCAATACTCAAAGTTGTTCGAATTTCATGGCTTTGAACTGAATTATCTAGATGACAGGCACGCTTTATGTGAGGGCAGGAGGGACAAGGATAAAAATCACAGGGGAGGGAATCAAAATGAGATGGTGTTATAAACTATATTTCTACAGTTTTCTTTATTCAAGACACAATCTATGGACGCACAATCTGTCTACAAACATTAAAATCTCAGGTATCAAAGTTTCCTCGTGTCTTTCCCATCAATAAAAAAACAACAACAAAAAACAAGCAGGTACAGAAGAAACGAGAAGGGCACTGAAGCAAGACACTCAGACAGATAGGCTTTCAAGAAATATTGTATTTTCTGTTATAACTGTTTCAGATTTCAAGCAGGCGATTATTTTTTTACTTGTATGGGCGGCCAGCACTACAGACCTCATTCAAAGAACGGCCACTGGGTATGGTGGGGTGCCAGGCTGTTGGTGTTATATCGGGTTCGATCAGTACTGGCAACAACGCGCGGCATTGGAAGAATAGAACGGTGTTCCTTGTCACTTTGTCTGAGACAGTTTACAGAATTCTAGGGTAGAACTTCAAAGAAAGCGTTGTCGAATTATTGTGATTGACTCGATGGTTGATTGATTGGCTTGTTTGGTTGATCTCTTGATTCACTAGGTTGATAACTGAGTAGTTGGTAGGCCGTAAGCTTTTGTCAGTTATAAAGGATAAGCAAAAATCGGGAAGTATCGAAAAATTGAATAATAAAAAACCCCACTGATGAAAACCTCCTGACCCCAAATTATTCCTTCGTCTTTACCCCAGAACTCATCTTTCGCAGACCATGTTGCTCGAACTCGATATAAAAAAAAACTATGCAGGTTCTTTGCTTTACCCACACAACCGCTTCCAAGAACCGGCTCTTCACTTAGACGACTATACACCCTAGTGACTACATGTAGCGTCTACACGCCTCACTGTAGACAGTATACGAGCACGGCATACCCAAAACGAAACCTGCAGTGCCTATTCGTGTCACAGTAATGTCTGGTATAACGGAAAACATAAACAATTTCAAACCCAATATTCAATAATTCAAGGCTTTTTAATGCTTGATGCATGATTAAAATTCGATGATTAATATAGGGAATGTGTTTCCGAAAATTTCAAACAAGATTAATTTGTTGTTTTAGTAACAATAGTTAATATTTATTGACAGCAAAACATGTTCCGGTGTATCTTTACAAAATCTTTACAAAAAAAACGAACCAAAAAACAACAACAAACAAACAACAAAACAAAACAACACAAACGTAGAAAGTAAAACTGCGCAAGGATAAAATGTAACAATAACCTTTTGTGACAAGGTACGCCATTTGGGTACTCTTTATCAGATTTTTGAAACTGCGCTGCAAGACACGTGTACACAAATTAAGAGCTGGTTCTGGGAGCAAACCAAGTTACATGAAGCTGACAAGTTTTGGGTAAAAACTTGTGACATCTCACCTACTTCGATGTATTTACACACAACATGACAAGGTCCTGTATGAAAACTTCGAGTAACTTTACAATCTCAACTAAATATAAGGTCCTGTGTAAAAACTGTTATACCTGCATACATATCAGCAAAGCAAGTCATGTGTAAATCTCACAACAAAAAACTTATATCAACACAACAGGTCCTGTAACAAGAAAGCATACAACACACCAACCCACGTATGATCTGTAAAACTGTTATAAGAAACACGCATGGACAGACCAACACAACTAGTTAAGTTGCATTAAACCTTTTTGCCAGGGTCTGAATTACGGAGAGTTGAGGGCTTGATATGTTGTTTTGTTGACACAATCATCATCGATAACCAAGGATCGATCACTCGTTGGTTTGGGCGGCTCTTCCACATTAAAGAACCAATAGAGCATGCCGAGGTGCGCAGGAACCGTCAGACACCTGGTATCTTGTCACCCTCCCCCGCCCCCCTTCCACCTCCAGCATTCTTCCGCCGGCACTGTGACACCTCGCTTTGTAGTTAGACTTACAGCGATTAGTTCCATAATTTCACTTTAAGGAATTAAATACTTTGTAGTCAGCTTAATAGGTATACAATTTTAACGACTGTTACACACCACACACTAGACAAGCATGCAGGTTTGTACACAGCTTAATAGGTATACAGTAATATAGACTGCTACACACCACACACCAGACAAACACGCAGGTTTGTACACTATCTTAAATCAATAATAACAACTGCTACACACCACACACACTCGACAAACAGGCAGGTTTGTACTCAGCTTAATAGGTATAACTGCTACACACCAGTTACTCGTCAAACACGCAGATTTGCTCTCGCTGTAGCAATCATAACCGTCATATGAGTCGGTAAAAACTTTGCAGGGTAAATGTCTCTTTCTCCTTTCTAACTCTTCTCTCTTTCTCATTTCGCTCTCCTTCCGTCCTTTTCCACTTGTCACTTTATCTATCTCGGCCTCTGGAATACTCTCCGTCCTCTCTTTTCTCTCCTTTCCCCCCTCACTAATTCGTTCACACACTCTCCTATAGCAAATGTAGTAAAACAAATTTTAAACAAAAGCATTTTGTTTCCGAGACCGTATGCTTTTTTCCTATTATCATTAAAATTTCAGAACAATGAAAGCAAGTAATTGGACTAAGACGGCTAATAAAGATCGAAGTTCATGCGGCAAATTACGAAAAAAAATTAGATAAAAAAAATATCAGATCGAGCAATGATTTATCTATTTGTCACCCAATCTGGCCCTTATAAGTTTGAACATTGAAGTTTGAAAGCATGAATGTGATTGGTGCCAATAATTGCTGCTCTTTAATCTAGACCATAGTGAACTTGATTCAAAGTGTAGCTACTATAACTTATTAGTTCATACTTACATGACCAACAAACTGTTACTGAACTATTTAGATTTTGTTGAACCGATTTTAAAATTACAACAAACAAAATATGGCAGTGCTTATGAGCAAGTTAATATATTGATATACAAAATGATTAGAAACACACAAAACAATAGTAACACAAAATAGTTCGCCCCAATACACAAAAAATACACAGCTCATCTGGTTTGAGGTTGGCGAAATGTATATATATACTGTGGTTTCCATAATGTGTAACTATTTTAGCGAGAATGGTAGACTGATAAGAGAGAAGAATGGCCCCATGCCTTGTAACCATTTAGTTGTAGATTAGAGAGGTCTATATTAGTCCGAGGACCCTTGTGTCGGGCTTAATTCCATTACTATGCAAAGCTGTGTCTACGAAAGACGGCCGGTGCAGCAGTAACTTTAAAACAAAGCTCAAGTTGTGGGGATTAAAACCAGTTGCGAATTGCGTCCTCTCGGTATCCCCCGACCGGACTTGACTCAAGAGGCCAGTCCTAGGTCGTTAAACGTCCCCTAAGCCTGCTCACGGCAAACCCATTCGGAGAACCGACCAGTCATATCGTACACCGGTCACTTTATGAGGGCACGGCTGGTCAAACAGAGTCCTCGACAAGGTCCTCAGAACATGCCGACTGCCAGGAACTGACAAGTGGGGGTGACAGCGAGTGACAGGGGCTAGATTGACGAGTGAAGATCAAGTGGAGTAGTAGATAAAGTAAAGGCACCATGCTCAACGGCCAAGCTCTTTTGGAAAGAACTGTACAGGTGAAGGATACATGAATCTATCCAAAGAAGTTGAAAACGCACGTCTGTGCAAGGATTTTGGTTCCTGGGTAAAGTTGAAGTAATACTTTAGCTGGGTAAACGTTGTGGTTTGAAACATAGCCGACTTCAGAAGCTTTCAAGAATAAAAGAGAAACAGTTGTTAACAGCAGTTTTGGTGGTTCTGAACAATCTATGGCTTACGATATTTCACAAGCAATGTGTAAAGAAAAAAATTGTTCTATGTTCGACTAAAACCTCATTAATCCAAAACAATAAACGATGTATGCTGGGGCCGCATGTCTGAGAGAGGGAAGATAATGGACCATCCGCTAATAATATGTTGAAAAATGAAACCACACCGCGACTAGACAGATAGCAGTCTTAATTTTGTCAGATTTTATATCCCAGATTCATATACGTATGTGGCCAAATCTTTTCCATCTTAAATAAAAAAAAAAGATTCTGTTAAAAAAGCAAAAGCTCTTTATTACACTTCAACATGTATCTCTAAATAAAGCAACGAGAGCTTCGGGGGACAGACCGTTACCGAAGGGTGGAACTCGTATAAGCTTGCGAGACATTAGACGTTTGTAATGTAGTAACGTCAGTTTCCAAGAACGCACCCGGCGCACCTAAAACTGGACTATTGGGTGCGCACGAAAATGCCAGGGGCGAGTTATGACACCAAGTATTGAGATTCCATCGATAAAGTTAAACCACTCCAACTTGAACAACTAGTACTACCAATAATGTATGTTGTAAGGTTTGAGTTTATCTTTCATGCGGTAGAGTTTCCCTATAATTTATGCACGTCTGAGTGGTAATGATCCCCGGAAAAGGAAGAGAAAAAGTAAACACACGATACAAAAGACTTTTTTGCCTTTGTAACTGCTGTTGACCAGAGGTCGTTCAGCATGGATCTGTTTGAGCAGCATTCCTCTACGCTAACTGAGAAAAAATAACCCCACGAAAACCAAACGATTTCACTGGCAAGTATTTTGTTACGCTTTTTTAGAACCTTACAGTACCATGAGACTATTGGCCTACTCAAATGTTTTAAAACTTAATGCATCATCGTGTGTGGCGTGAACACAGCTTTACCAGAAGAAGAGGAAGAAAAGATGCAGATATTTACAGATAGCCCGCAATAGCAAAAAACAAAACAAAACAAAACAAAAAAAAAACAACATATAAACTGTGCCAGACCTTTGTTATGTTTTAGTTGGTCTTGGTTTTAACAGCTAAATAAAACGCCGGATAGCCTTTTTACCTGTTTATTCTGAAGTCGTATGATTATTTAGTAACGACATCGATTGCAACATTACAGTGTCAATAGCTATGATAACATTATAACGTCCTTGTGTTGCACAGAAGTAAAATCTGATCAGTGAACTGTACCGCACCGCACTGCACCGTGTGCATGTTGACTTGCGACCACTCGAATTCTACACCTGCTGCAGATAAATTCTCCCTGCAATCCTAGATAAGGCTCTAGGGGAGACGGAGAGCACTAGAAGTATCATTCAGCATGCGGACATGTACTTCACAGCACAATAAAACTTCCATTACACACACAATAAACTTTCTGGGTGGCAAATACAAAGCGAGACATCTACACACACACCCGCCGACGTCTAGCTTGTATACAAACAAGACATTCACAAAACCCGTTCGATCTAAACTGATCTAGGTTCCAGACCACGATCTAGATAGAGGTTTTATGGATCCCGCTTGTAGTAAGTCCTATGGTTAAAATCTTTCACCTCTGTTACTTTCTTGCGGGGTAGACCGAGAAAAGCCGCGATTGTATGTGGATCACGATTGAGCAGTAAAGAGCTGTAGTCCACAGTGGCTACAACTGACCATTAATTTGCTAATGTGTGTGATTAGATTGTGACTGAAGTCTGCACTAAGGAACCACCCACCAGCCACCCACCACGGCTTAATCCAACTTTAGAGGCATTCAACTAAAGCCCAGGCACGGTTTGAAAGGCCTGGAGGAACGGCCCTTGCTTAGCGATATTATACTATTCTACTAGAAGGCATACCGGCTCATAATGTAAACAAAATCATTCACAGAGTGTACCAGGATCAGCGCGACCGCTACTTCCTTACGAATCCCGTAACCCGTCAGAGTTGCAGGGGCGTTGTTTTGACGAACACTGCACCAGTCTTTCCCCATCTGTCATGGTCCGGGGAGAGTTTCTGTGTCTCAGGGGCGCTGTTTCTGTCATGGTCCGGGGAGAGTTTCTGTGTCTCAGGGGCGCTGTTTTGACGAACACTGCACCAGTCTTTCTCCATCTGTCATGGTCCGGGGAGAGTTTCTGTGTCTCAGGGGCGCTTTTTTATCGAACACTGCACCAGTCTTTCTCCATCTGTCATGGTCGAGGGCGGCGAGTTTGTGTCTCAGGGGCGCTGTTTCGACGAACACTGCACCTGGTGCACCAGTCTTTCTCCCTCTGTCATGGTCGAGGGCGAGTTTGTGTCTCAGGGGCGCTGTTTCGACGAACACTGCACCTGGTGCACCAGTCTTTCTCCATCTGTCATGGTCGAGGGCGAGTTTGTGTCTCAAGGGCGCTGTTTTGACGAACACTGCTCCAGTCTCTCTCCATCTATCATAATCGAGGGCGAGAATCTGTGTCTCTGAAAAGCTCATTCCAGTCCATTCTCTGATCTTGTCCATCCGTTTCTTTCTTTGTCTCCCCCTTCTTCTCTTTCCTGGAACTGTCCCCCGTGGATAACTATTGCCAACCCTTTGGACCTAGGTGTCCTAAAAATCTCACTTTTTTCTCTTTATAACCGTGTTCATCGGATATTCGTATTACTTCCGATGTGGTCTTATTCTTCTCTTCACTTCCTCATTCCTCTAGTGATGGCAAAATTACCTATATGTTTACTACAAGTAATCCATTTTAGAGTGGGAATCTGACCTATCGTATAAACCCTCGACACGCCAGTTTTGAACGGAGGGGCGACAGATATTTGTTTACTTTCGGCAATTTAGCCCGTCTGTTTAAGTCGCGCTGATCATAATAACTTGATTCGACTGTTTTTCTAGGTGCTAACTGATTATAAAACTGAAGAGCAGTTTGTTGCAAGAGATCGGCCTACAATTAAGGTTGTGCACATACCGAAAGTACAACTGCCTTTGGCCTTAAAATGGCGAACGCTCAAGGAAGTTAGAGTACAACTCTTTTGTGCCATGGATCAATGTGGATCTAAGTGGATGTGGATCAGGGTCACATTGATCTAAAGCACAAAAGAGTTTTACTACAACTTCCAATTGCATCCGCCATTTTGATAGCCAAAAGCTATATGTATGTGCACAACCTCAATACAACAATGTTAACAATGTTTAGCAGAAGAGCCTAGACCTGAGTATAGAGGCCTAGGCTTAGACATATATTCGTTTTGACTGGTAAAAGACAGAGCAGAAAAGCACATGTGCTAGGTTCGCAGGTAGAACAGTCACTGCTTGGTTGAAATTACTCTTTCAAACAGCTAATCATTTCGTTCTGACATACCATTTGATACTGCTTAAAGCTGACACTCTATCAAAAAATATAAAAAGGCATAACTCAAAACCAGAAAAAGACAAAAAGCGGTAATGAAATTGGACAGTTTATAACAACAAAAACATCAAACTCTGTGGGTCTATCGTTATGTAATTCTAGTCTAAACGAGAGGTCCCGTGAAAAACCACACCAAGTGGATCGAACAGAGAAAATTGGAGAGCCCTGGTCGTTCTGTCGCCAATACATGCATATTTTACAGCGGAAGTCACTGAATTGATTTATAAGCTGGCTAATCCGTAGAACATTCTCACCCACCAGCTTGGAGGTGAAGTAATGGCGTACGTCTAAATTGTGAAGATAGGTCAATCTTGAGTTCAAAATCTGCCATCCCCTAAGCGTTAGAATGAGATGAGTTTAACTACAGATTTCCTAATACCAGGGCTAAAACGAGCAACAATCGTCAATACTTTTCAGTTATAAATAAAAGAAAATGCTTTATGGTAACGTTTTATTTGCTTTGATACTTTATATAAAATATTTCAGGTTGTAGAATGGTTAGAGATTTGAATCCTTCAATATCACGGAGGACCTAACATACAAGTTTAGTACACATTTCTGTTTTGCGCTTACTTAACAGCGGCTGCTTTATAACTAGAGTAAAGGCTGAATCTTGCGTTATGTCTGCAGAATACACGCTCTCCGTTTTGGTTGCGTCCTGAGTCCGTCTATATACAATAAGAGACAAATAAAAAACAAAATTGAAGGAGAGATGGTAGTGGCACGATCCATGTTGTTTGTACAATTGTGTACGTAGAAATTGAACGTGATGTAATGAAATAAAAATTCGCTTTCGAAAATGTGTCAAAATAACGTAAATCACCAATCCAAATCAACAGTGCGTCAATACTTATGCATGCCTTCATTCTTTCATAGGGGTGTGGTCGGCCTTGCACGCATTTGTTAGGTACGTGAAACAAAATATATTTGGTATTTCGAATTCATCCGCCTTGGTAAAAACTGTATCAAAGTCATATAATAACAGCAGCAATTGGCAATCGTCATATCCATTGTATATTAGGCCACAGTGACGTATAGACTGCGCCCAGTTCTAACTGTAACTCTTCTCGTTAGCGGCTCTTGTTTCAGTGAGGGATGTCGGCTCTTAATCCTGTAATTATCGCCACCCTCGATACTCGAAGTTTCAGCCGACCAGCCGACTGACTTAACTGGACTAGCGCCACAAATCTGATTGATCGCGAAGCATTCCCAAGAATGCATAAAAACATCAAGCGACTCGTATGAACATAGCTCCGTAAATACATCCTCAGAAAGTATAGGACGTTAAACTACTATGTAAACACAGCTCTGTATAAGCAACCTCAGAAACCATTGAGAACTTATGTCTACTCGTGTGATCACAGCCAAAAATTTAAAATAAGCTACTATGAGCTGGCAGGCAGGACTAGACACATTAATAATTCCCCAAGACTTAGTGATGTCAGCTGCGTAATGGATTCTGGTAATTAGCAAAAGAACAAAAAAAACAAAAACAAGACAAAACAAAAAAACAAGGCACCGTTTGCCTATACAAAAAAATCCCCATTCTCAACACACGTCTATAAAAACGCTTGCAGAAGGATGCAATTCAAACAAAGTTTAATGTTGTACTCACGGTGCCACCTGTGGTAGGACTGCCCAGGATAATCAAAGGACAAAATTTACAGTGAAATGCGTGTTGAAGATTGTACCCGGCGGAGAATTTAAATCGGGCTGTTATAAATGGCTTGCAATGTTCATAGTGAGAAATAACATATTGGCAATAACTTATTGTAGCATCTACACCATAAGTCTAGTCACAAGTTATTACTTGTATATTGCTAATTTTCTAAGAGAAGAGATTAGATAAAACTTTGTTAACCCATTAAAAAACGGAAATTAATTAATTATGTTACCTTGCCATTGTCGAAAGGCTTTTATGTGCCTATAAAACCGATAAAGCAAGTTTTCATCAAGTTCATATTTTCATGATGTATCTGGATACAATTTATTTGAGGTTTTTTTCCCTCAAAATTAAGTTGCCGTGTTATTGCGTTTAAAACAAATGTGAACATTTAGGACAGAAATGTTTGGTAGAGGTTTAGAAAATTCAGTCGATAATGACTTTCCCTTAACGCCAAAGCAAATACAACAAGTAAACGTTTGATTTTGTTCATAAATCAGTTCATTTGTTTTGGGTCTAGAGAAGTTCTTCATAATAATATTCAACAAGAGATCAAAATCCTTTTTCTTGTGCGACTTAAAAGATAAATGCATAAGCTCTGTGTTAAAACCACGACGGTATTGAATGCTATTTTTTTAAATTTTTCGTCGCCCACATTTTCAATCTCCGCGGCAGTAGCCGATTCTTCAGCTTGCACATAGTCCAAGACAAGCTGTTTTCTTATTAGATATACACAAGTTCATTGAATAGGAAATAGGAATGTCCATTTATATATAGTCTCACAAAGTTAGGCAACCGAAGTAAAAGCCATTTTAGTATAAAAAAAAACCAGTAAAGACGCATCTAAGACCATTTAATACTAATTTCCTTAAATTTATGCTTCAGACCTGTTAAAGCCCCTGAAACATTGACGGAACTTTTAAAAAATGTGCAAGTAAGAGGGAATAAAAATCAAAATTTAGGCAATAAAATGTGCAGTTATGGCTTCCCTGAGAGTCTTTACGGTAAACATAGGTAAAAAGAAAATTATCGGAATTTCCGACATTGTCGGAAAAGTTACTGGTCTGAATTTTACCTTACATTTTATTTGTTTGCATTTGATTAAACGTCTACATTATTATTATTATCATTATTATTATTATCATCATTTTTATTATCATTATTATTATATTATATCATTATTACATTATCATTATATTATTATTATTATTATATTATTATTATTATTATTATTATTATCATTTTTATTATCATTATTATTATTATTATTATCATTATATTATATCATTATTACATTATCATTATCATTTTTATTATTATTATTATTATTATTATATTATTATTATTATTATTATTACTACTACTACTACTACTACTACTATTATTATTATTTTTATATTTTTTACGTACGGTACCCAACTTGGGGATTTTCGTTAACAACATACAACTGATCCAAATTTTAAAAGGAATGTGTCTCTGTTTAACTATAGGCTGTTTCTGAGAAAAGTAATATTGCAAAAGGTGAAGCTACAGAAGTAGCAGCTGCGAGGAAGGCTACCTCCACAACAACTTTAACTGCAACACCAAAACCGGGCCATTGTAAAAAATAAATAAAACAAAGCTGCACGTTTTGTTAAGTTCACCGAAAATTATTTTTCTTCTTAAGACAATTGACATAATTATTTTAAAAAAATCAAATTTCATTCACTATGCTATGTATTATACCCAGGGACTTATATCTGTTTACCTTACCTCAGTCAAAAAAGCGACAGGGCCAGGTATTGATGGGCGGACGGCGCCGGTGTTGCTACATGTATGTACTCCGGGAAATGTCTACTCGTACTCAGTCGTAGACTCGTAGACACAAGCGCACAACTTCTGACTGAGAAACAACGACACCGAGGCGAAATGTCACCAGCGCCGAGTTCCACCGCTGGTTTCTAGCGCGCGGCGAGACCCCACCCCTGGCACGCCAGCCGAACACGCTCCAACTTCTCGCCCTCTCTCGTCTGCGAACCTTATTAATGTAATTAGCCTATACAGCCACATTCTTAAGAAGGTCATTCATTTCTTCACTGAACGTAAGAACCCTAAACAGTTCGTTTAAAACCTTATTTCAAAAAGTCTATTGCTGTTTATAAAATTTCACGTCAAAACGATTTCAGTATGCAGCTATGATGACCCTCAATAGGAGTTTATGTAGCCGATTTTAATAATCATATATAATTATGTAAATTTATCATGTGAACGTTTCATATTGTTTTCCAACTTAGCTTAGTTAGTAAACTTATTTCTAGACAGTCGAAGTACAGAGGGCTGTTTAAATGGTTTTGAATGATTAACCGATAGGCTGATTAATTTCGTTCATACAGGCTAGAACTTGGGGTGGGGGTGGAGAGGAGGTTCTTGAAGAGCTCCAAAGTACAGATTACCGTACATAAATAAACTGTCGCCAGGCAAGAGTCTGTGGGTGACAGAGTTGAAGAAATAAAAGAAAAAGAAGATAGAAAGAAAGAAAGAAAAGAAGAAGAGTGGTTAAAACCCAGTTTACCACGCTACTCTTACTAGTTACTACCACACAAACTATGTCAGAAGCTTAAAAAACCTGACGGGATCTACATATTTTTTCTTTTAAAAGGAGAATATTAGAACCTAGTGCATTATGGCACCATATAAACAGGCAATGAAGGTTTTCCCCCTTTCATCGATGCGTAATTTGACTTATCGAACAAGTCTCGTTCTGGCAGCCTGTGCCTGTGATCATTGTCGTCTGCCCCCTAACGGCCTCTCGTGTGCAGGGCTATATAAAGCTGCCAGCTCTTTGCCCAATTGTGATAAGCTAATCCAGGGGGATTAACGCCACAAAGGAAACCCCTTTTACTGGAGATCCCTGGGTAGAAAACACGCTCCTTGCTTAAATACACGTGGTCGATAGGCATAAAAGTGTCTAAAAGGCGAGAAATTCTGAACTTATCGCAAACCCAACTCGGGTCCATTTCGAGGATTTTAAAAGGCGGTTTAGAAATCGTTAATCCCTCCATAGAAACGAGGGACGCTCGAGGAGCAATGCTTGAAAAAAACCCTATCACAGCAGCGAGACCATGAGAAAACAATTTATCTTTGCCACGTGAACTCAAATGAGGAACGTCATGTAAGGAACCCTAGCTTGACGCGCCGCCTGAATACCGAGGGCCTGAAGGTTTAGAGATCAAAACAGTTTTGATTGTGATGAGTTAATCCCCCTGCATAATGTCCCGTGAAAAATGGCTGATGATCTCTACTGGAGTTACACAAACAAACAAGATTCCGATTGGAAATGGCTTTTCACACGAGCCATTTCACTCACACGACATAGAAACGAACTGTAATCAAACGCAACCCGCTTTAATCCCTACATTTAACCTTGCTAAGGAGGGTCCATGTGGGGGTTAACTGCAAAGCTAAAGAACACTTGGTTGGGTTTGTACGTATTGCTTCTTTTAGAATGCTTAGCGAACAGAAACAAGATAAAACCGGCTGTAGGACCGAAAGAACGAAATAACACAGGATTTATGTACACAAAAGATGCAATAAGGGCAATCTCTTCATTCTGGACTGTTTGCAGACATAAATAGATCGATTGATCGATCGATTGATTGATTGATTGAATTAAGCAAATGTTCAGTTCAATTCACAGCGTCTATCTTATAATGCACTTTCTTACTAGTTCTAATTCTTAGTTAAAACCGACGAGTAAAGCAAAATATCTCTGAGTAACTTTTTGAGAGCAAATATGTTAATCATGGCAAAACTATGCTCTAAGATAAAAGAAAATGGCGAGCAAACAAAACACAAAGATACACCCATGGCAGCTCCGTTATGTGTCTTGGTTTTACCAATAGTGTACGGTTAGCAGCTTCAGCAAGGTGGACAGAAATCAGAAATATTTGATTTATTTTTTTAATATTCATTTTTGTGAGCTAATAATACCGTTCAATGGTGAGGAGAAAAAAATTCAAAGCTAAACGTGTCAAAAACTAAAGAACTGGTAATTGACTTTTGCAGGGGCGAGGTGCTACCACCCCCACTGGTTATAGCAGGGGACACATTTGGACGAGTTGATTCATTCAAATTCCTGGGCACCATTTGTCTAGCACATTAAGCTGGGAATTAGATAGCAACAATATATACAAAAAGGCCAGACAGCGTGTGTACTTTTTAAGAGAACTTAGGTCTTTAAAGGTCGATAAGGTGATACTCATTAAATTTTACAGAGCCATTTGAGGAGCATCTTAACTCAATCGATTATTGTTTTCGTTTGGTAGAACAGAAAAAAGGGCATTAAAAGACTGAACTAAATTGTCATAAACGGACAAAAGTTAACTGGTGTGAATCTGCCATCTCTTGAAAGTTTATAGGAAGAAAGAATGTCAGCCAGATGACACCCGCCCAGCAAGGAAATATTTTAATTTTTTATCCCACGGACGAAGACTAAGGGCGTTCAAAGGAAATAAACGATTACTAAATAGCTTCTTTCCCCAAGCCGTAAAACATTTTAATGGAACTAGAATTAAGAAATTATTCTAATTGAATATTTTGATTAAGTGAAGGACACAATTAGGATGGGGTGTTTTCTTGAGCGGGATGTGTTAGGAGGAGTGCACGCTTTTCTTGTTCGCTGTGACAAAAGAAAAAGAGTGCTACATAGATAGAGAGAGAGCGAGCGAGAAAGAGGAAGAGCGAGAAAGAGGAAGAGGGAGAAAGAGGAAGAGAGAGAGAAAGAGAAAGAGGAAAAGAGAGAAAAAGAGAAAGAGAGATAACATTTCATTTCTTTATTACATGTATTGGTAACCTATA
>BMAT01011370.1:10341-20778 GCA_019649035.1 Elysia marginata
TTCACGTACGCGTAGTGAGGCACGGTGCGTGTGCTAAAGGTCTCTATTCTCTATTTCTGTGGTTGTGTGACACACATCTATAGCGATATTTCAAACTAATTGAACAATCATATATTTCTTAGTCATGCCTTATCAAATCGATTTTTAAAGACAACTCTTATTTTTGTTATCTACTCACATTTAGACAAATCATAAAAAAGACAAAGAAGCATTAGGCCTACTGGAGGCTTGGAGACTGCAGAACGGATGGATGCAGGTAACCAAAAACAATGGGACTTCCCGACTATTAGGCGCACCAAAAAGTCAACCTTTGGTCGCCGCATTTTCTTTTTAAATCAGAGCGCATTTTTTTGCTTTACTTTTTGCACAAAAATCATCGAAGTGGATTCAGATGTCAGTTTTCAGCGCAGTTTTTCAAACACTCTATTTTGAAAAGACATGTTTAATAGGACGATAAACTCCCAACTTTAAACGACAGAAGAAAAATCTTTCACAAAAAGTATGTGTTGTTATTGGCAGATATGAAGAGCAACCGAAATCTACAAAAATGGTTATACAGTGGCTTCTTATCCTTGTCCTCTGTCCAAAACTGTTAGCTGCTATCGAAGCAGTTATAAAGGAAGAGAATAGGACATTTGTTGATTTTGTAGCTAACAAAATTAGCGTCAGCTCATCATCATTCCAGACGGTGCTATATGATGAATGAGTGTTTATGAACCTTTCTGCCCTATTGGATTCTTCATATTTTAATATCTTGGGATACGATAGTAAGATTGGAAAATGCTGTCCAGCTTTTACAAAATTGAAAAAAATGTGATGAGATAGACATTCTTGAGATATAAGACTTGAATTTATTTTTATAAGCGATTCAGAACAGAATAGAACAAATGCATGGTTATCTTAAATTGCATATCAGCAACAAATTTTGCAAAATGCTACAAGTCATTGGAAAACATTTTGGATACCATTTTTCAATTCAAACAGAAATGCCGTACAAATAATCGAAAAATAAAACGGTTATCAGTGACCTTTTCATCACAAAAAATGTTTTCTCGATATTGCTCGTTTTACAATGTAGTCATTTCCCGCACTAGCACAGAAGGAACGGAAATTCGCGGTCATAACGCACTCTGCCACAAACCTAATTTTTAACCTATACAAACTTTAAATATTCGTTCGTGAAGGTAACCTTTCAATATTACACCACACCCTGTACACACGAGACCTTGTACTGTGTGGTTCTTCAGTTTCTTTTTACTCCATTTTAAAGGAAATTCGATAGGGTGATAAATCTTTCAACAAGACAACAGCCTGTGCATTAGTCATTTCAGAGTGCCTTGAGGGTGTTCTGAAAATGACTTGATAAGTGTTTTTAAAATGGGATTATCTTGACTTCACACACACGTAATTCAGTATACGAAATACATGCTAATACATATGAGCATTTTCGTAATATTTTTTGCTTTCTATAACTTATGTTTAAGGAATCTATTTCCCACTTTATCTTTGGAGAGGATAATACACGACTTGATAATCAGACTTTCAGTTTAAAAAATGTCATCTCCAAAAAATGCGATTTTCAAAAAGGGTTTTTCACCATTTGTTCCACAACTTTCTCAACGAGGATTTGAAAAAAATTGTTAAAGCAGAGTTTGAAATTATGTTTCGTCTTGAGCTTTCTACCTTGAGATGAAACTTCATTTGACTTTGCAAGAAAATATCGAAGTTTTAAATTCAAAATGGTGAATAAACGTACTTGCTCGTGATTATTACGATAGCAATCACTAAGCATGATTTCTTGTATTTAATTTTTTGCTGCAGACTTTGACCTGACCAACTTACTCAAACATAATTTTTTTCCACAATAGTTATAACCACAATTACAGTTATGATAGTGCTGATAGTAACTCAGAACCTCTGGATATTTTGAATGCTGACTGTCTCTCCGGCTCTCCACCCCCGCAAACAACACCTTCTTTAAAATATTTTTTTTTAAATATGCCCGTGTATAAAACAATAAAAAGTATTTGAAAATTCGATTTGTATGCAGATGCATTTAATGTTAGATTGATATTAAACCCAAATTTTTAATCACCCTGCGAATGATCAAACTAAATACGGTCATAACAATATGGAAGGGCAAAACTGGAACGGTTACTGTATGATAAGGTAATTAAAGATGACGTCACAGAAAGCTTTGTCATGAAAATCAGTCCCGCTCAGGGAAAAATGTGTGGATATATTCAGGTTATGCGATAGTAAATTCTCAAAGAAACAAAATGAATATAAACATTTGCAGAATTTTTGCCTCAAAGTTCAAGGGAAAAAAATTATTATGACGGTATTTGAAAACTGCAATATTAACGTAGTTGAGAAATGACAATGCTAAGAATGCTTTGTCATAGATAAAGTAATTGCTGGATTTTTTAAGTTATTTGTGGAATTATGGGCCTATAGATCAAACGACAAGACCAAAACGCCTACGCTTATGAACATTTGACGTTCAGAATCTATTTACTTCTTGAGTGTTGCCGTGTTCGTTCGTTTTTGTGTTAATGTGTTTTGTTTATGAATTTATAAAATTATGTTGGGAATGGTTCTCTTTCGCCAACTCTCTTGCAGATTACGCATTTCATCGAGTTTCTCGATAGGACATAAATAATATATAGGTTTTAAAAACGCTCTTAGTCTTACTACACCAATTTTTATCACTATTCGCACAATTGGTAGGTTTAGGTCAGAACCATTCTTTCAAGGTTGGTTTGTATTTGGTACGTTTTTCGTTGTAATTTTTTTTTTGTTTGGAGGGGGTTGGAAGCTTATAAATACTTTGCACCATTGATAACTTGATTTGACAGGAAAACCGTTTATGAAAAAAAGAAAATCTGTAACTCGTGTTAAGTTTTTTTTTGTTTTTTTTGTTTTTTTTTTGGGGGGGGGGGTTGTTGTTGGTTTTAATGACTGGTATCTCCTAATAGTTGAAAGTTGATGTTAATTTTTTAAATGCTAAACTAGGAATATTGCACATATCGAGAATTGTTCATTTTTTAACCGACCTCAAAGTTCCTTTTTTTGGCAGTTTCTCTCTAAATTTAGTATCCTTTTTGGCTATCCCTAAAGCTCTTTTTTATGAATATAATCACTACAGTAACAATTATAAGCTACAGTAACGAGACCGAAGGAATAGTAGCCACAATATCAACAGCAACAAAGAAGAACAAAAATCACAAAGACTGCGTAAAGAAATGACTCCAAAACAAGTAACAACAACAGATTGAGAGGAGGAAGGGCTCTACCTTGGTACACCAGGCTATCCAGTCACTATGTGCATGGCAAGCTGCTATAAGCAAATTTCCCCCTAAACAATGGAGGCAGTATAAATTCGGAGCTCACATCACGTAGCCTTTTGTTGCGACCAGAAGGTCAGGAGCCCTCTGGCCGTTCCAGCCAGTAGCAAACTGAACACACCGTTAAAATAGGAGGAAAGGAAAGTGTAAAATGTGGAGAGAGAGAGAGAGAGAGAAAATAAGAGAGACAGACAGACAGACAGACCGGGGGGAGGATAGAAAAAGACAGACAGAAAGACAGAGGTCCGAAACCGCCGCTATCACCACTGTGAAAACAACAAAAGTCCAACTTCTACATCTGCTGATGCTGCTGAAACCCCGAAAAATGTTGATACTGTTTGTTGATTTTAAACATGGGTCACTAACTCATTTTGTACGTTTTTATAATTTATTATGTGCTGCTTACTCATAAACATTTAGCGAAGTTCCAAGTCACTTATTAACTTTATAGGTGTAATATAATGAGTCTAATTATTAATATATTGAGTCTAGTGTTAGTTAGACTTTTCTTTACTTTCGCATAATTATAAGAATCTTAAATATTTTGACTGTATAATGTGTTACACTAATCCGAGTTCACTGACCTCAGGCCTTCTCGTAGGAAAAAACAAATTCCCCGCACTAACATTGCCTCATCTAGCCTGCAACTACCGCAACGGCGCCATCTCGACATGAGTGTTTTTACAGAGGTAATTGACTTATCAGTCTCAATCCATTATTTTTAGCTTCATGGTCTGAAATTATACAGCTGCGTCCCCGAAATTGGGATGACGAAATAGTATACTAAACAGCAGCATATTTATCCAAACAACAGCGCGATTGTTGTTACGGTACGGTACCGGTATTTCCATATTCGAACGATTAAAAAACGAAAGAGAGAGGGGGGGGAAAAGGACGGAAATTTTTATTTCAGAGTAAAATCTGATACCAAAATGTATTTTCCATCAACTAAACTTGCCCATGCCGATTGTTAGTATGGTTATCATTAGATAAAGTCCTATGTCAGTCAGATTTAGGTTGAAATCTCGACTGAGTGTTAGAATTCAAACAGCTCACTCATTCTAACCATAAACCTAAATGAATATCCTTATCACAATTAAAGTCATGATAGAAAAATAGTTTAAGAGAGTAAGTTTGATTGTGGAGTTCAAAGATACATGTCGTCTTTGGATACAGATTTAATGTGTAAAACTCGAACAGGCAACTGTATCTGATTACGTCATCACGGAGAGAGCAATACAGAGTTTAAGCAGCAACACGTGAGTATGACGGGAACGTCTGTGGGTCTATTTTGAGAAACTGGTTTCATTATTTTAATAGTTTTCTTGATCTGCTTTCCCGATTTTCCCGATTTTCACGTACGCGTAGTGAGACACGGTGCGTGTGCTAAAGGTCTCTAATAAGTCGGCGGCATCTTGTGCGAACCCTTGTCAGCTTTCAGCTCACGACAGTCCCTGTGACAAGGCAGGTTAGGGCCTCGTCTTGGGTGAGCACATTTTGAGGGACTCTCACCCAGAAAGCCAAAGTAGATGGTGTGTTATACTTGAGCATTACCGAGAGAAAGATTTTGATCTACGCTGTACTGAAGTTAGGGGGTAATTTTTCACAGTAGAGACCTTAAGCACACGCACCGTGTCTCACTACGCGTATGTGAAAATCGTGAAAGCAAATCGAGGAAACTATAAAAATAATGAAACCATTTTCTAAAAATATACCCACAGACGTTCCCGTCATACTCACGCATTGCTGCTTAAAGTCTGTAGTTACGCAAAAAGTTAGAATTCTGTGTTCAAAATTATAATTCAAAGTTTTCAAAGCAGTATATTAATTACAAAAATATTATTCGTGTTGAAAGTTTTACTTTGTGATAACTTTTAAATAAAGGACTGTTTTTAAAACTTATTTTTTTATCAGAAATTTTCAGTAAAATGGGAAGATGGAGAGAGATAGAGAGAGGGTGAGAGAGAGAGAATGTCTGTGCTGTATTCTCCATATAATAAGAAAGTCTCGATTATGACAGGCTGGTGCCTTGCTAGGATTACTGACCCGAAAATAACTTTATGCAATTGGGTCTTACTTTAAGGTCTCCTAAGCTGTCCTAGGCTTTAGAGATGTACGAAGAATCAATGAAATTATAATGGACAAGACTTTAGGGTTGTATTTGATCATTATGATTCTTCCAGCCTTATCGCAATAGATAATTCAGCGATGAGGGTGCATAACATCGTCGTTGTCAATAGAATGTTACACACTTTCGAAGGTTTTGTTTTTGGACTTTTTCAGTAGTTTCATGCTTTTTTTCAGTGAGGCAACCAGGGTCAATTTGGAACAAGTCGGAAATTTGACAAATTGAATAATGAACATTCTCTGAAACTTTCATTTTATGAGCATTGGGTTGAGTTTAACTCTAGCCTATCTACATCTTGAGTTATTTTTTTTATTTTGAAGGGAATAAAATTAGTTTATTATATAGCAAAGTAATACATGTACATTTCAAAGGCTCAAACTGAAAATTTATCTGAACGATGTGTGCTTGATTGGCCCTGTTTGCGAGGAAGTTTTTCTTTTATTTCTATAATCTTTGATTCTTTGTGGCAAGACATATTTTAAAAAAGTATTGCATTTTCTCTAATTACTCAAACGATGTGTTTGTGTACCTATTCTTAGGACAAAGAGAATAGACGTGTGTAAAAATTGGGTTGAAAGTTGACCTTGTTAATCGGTTATTTTTAGTTTTAATGTCACAGTTAAAAGAAAATTGGATTGTCCACGTTTTCTAAACCCAACAGCCTAGAAACATTATTTCACGAAGCTTGGTTATGACCTAGGTCAACTCTTAGATTCAGAACATTCCTTTACGAAGATCATAATTATTTGTTTTTTCTTCTCATTTTATGTCATGATTTAAGGTTGGTAATTCTGTATAATATTTTCTCTATTTATTTCCATGACAATATCTCCTTTCATGAGAATTAATTTTCGCTAAAAAAAATAGGAAGCAATGACAAATTTGAGGAAGTCGATTTATTTTTTTTACTTTTAACGGGTAACCTTTAGGTTTGAGAACAACCTTATTTCATGTGTCATAATTTGATGGAGCCCGAGGCCATAGGAAATGGAACCGACATGAAATTATGAAAGAGTTTTGATTGTGATCGATACGAAGAAAAGAAAATGACTGTTGTAGTAATTTTTTGGGCAAGTGTAAAAGGGTTTTTCATAAGCTGTCATTGCCATGGAAATTTTTGTTTTATTGTTGTATTTTATAGTGTTTGATTTAAAACAACTAGCTTTTATTAGATTTACATATTTCTAATATACAAAACATTTTAATATTTTTTGTCTCGTCCATATTTTGAGAAGACTCCCCAGCCTATTTTATAATTATTGTGAAATCGCTGTCGATGTTTTCCACAATTTTCTCGACGGCTGTCGAATTAAGATTTTAGTTTTTGAAAAGCAAAGAAGTTGATGTACTATTTTATATTGTTGTATTCTCAACAGCGTTATTTTTCTTTCTTACTCTTACCCACTTTGTTATCCTTCACCCCCTCTTTCACCAATCCCTCTCCTCCTCTGTTTTTTAAGGAAATTAAAGTATTGGATTTTACCTTCAAAAATTAGATTTTCTGGGGTTTTTTCTTGCACCCTTCTCGTGCAGTGTGTTATGCCCCCCCCCCTTCCTTATTTGTTATACCTTTATATCATGCTCATACTTTGCAATGACTCTGTCTCTCACTTCTCTGTTTCTCTGTTTACACTCATGGTTTTATCTACCTCTATCTTTCCAAACTTGTAAGGCCTTTGTCTCTGCCTCTTTCTTGCTTTAAAGCCTGATTGTCTCTCTAGTTGTTTATTGCTATATTCGTCTGTTCGTATGTTTCACTTTGTGTACCCATCCTTTTCTCTCTTTCTTTCTCTTGCTTTCAATTTGTCTCTCTCTTCTTCCTGAAGACTAAAAATGTGTTCAAAGTCGCCAAGCATGAGGAAAAATTACTTTTGGCAGCACTATTCAATAAACAAAAAAATATGTCCCCAACGGCTTTTGATCAAACCCGTTTATATTGTTATTCTGCCTTGATAATGTCTCCGGTCCTATACAATATATTGTTCGATTTGACGAGAATTTGCCAAATTGTAGCAGCTTCATCCACAAGCGGTAAAAAATATAATGTTGCAGAAAAAAATACAACTGGATATCAAAAGAACGACCATTACATACTTGTTTCTATTTTTCCTACGCTTCGTTTTGCAAGTGGCGACCTTGGCTCATAATGTGTTTCCGTTTGAAAAATTGAAGAATCACAACAATCAAGAACTAGGCTTTTGGTAAAAAGAAGTTTTTTTTAATGACTTTGATTTTTTTACTGCAATCAGGTTAGAGAATATGACTCACAATCTGAATGTTCAGCTCCTAGACGATTTTGAAATTAGAATGGAAAAAATTCGGACAGAGTTACTTTCTCTCATTCTCTCTCTCGCTCTCTCTCTCTCTCTGTCTTCCTTCTTTCTCAAGCATATATATAAACCATTAGTAAACTTTTAGAGATAGCTGATATTGGCCGGTACGCAAGTCCCCTTCTCTACTTTTTCTCTGTCTTCGCCTCTTTTTCTCTGTCTCTCTCTTTGTCTCTGTATCTCTGTTTCATCCTGTCTGTCAGACTGCCCGTCTGTCTATCGGAGTGTGTGTGCCTCTCTCTCTTTTAACTTTCACTTCATGAAATGGTATTTTGATTCTAAGACTGATAGTATAATGTTAATAGCATTTTGTTAGTAACAAACCCTATTACATGTTGGTTTTGTTTTTTTGTTTTTTGTTGTTTTTTTTTTTTTGCATACGTCATTTGTTTTTTTCTGTAATGTTGACTTAAAGTTCAAAGATAAAATAACCTTTAACAGTTCTTTATTAACAAGTAGATCATAACCCTTTGCCAGTGCTGGTATAAGAATTTGAAAGTGAATCGAATTTCCTTTGTTGTTGCTTTTGATTTTGTTCGTTATTTTCTTTTGCAGTTTGATGTCTTCATTATTTTCTCTTTTTTCTATTCTTTCCCCACTTCTCTTGGTTCTCCGTGCCTCAAAGAACCTTTATTAAACTAGACTTTGGCCAACATTTTCTTTCATTTTAGATCTCAATGAGCATAAGAATTTATCTGTCAAATAAGTCCAATTAACAAGCAATTATCTAAGGTGAATTATATGAAGACCTCACGATCATCAGGGCCTAAAAATGAAAATGGTTCTTCTTCGTCAATATCCACAATTAATGATTTTTTCATGCTCTGGTAGATTTCTCTCTTTCTCTCTCTTTATTTGTGTCTGTCTCCGCCTTTTATTTTTCTCTTTCTCTCTCTCCCTCTCTGTCTGTCTGTCTGTCTGTCTCTGTCTCTTTCTCTCTCTCTCTCTATCTCTCTCTCTCTCTCTCTCTCTCTCTCTCTCTCGCTCGCTCTCTCTCTTTCTCTCTCTTTACACCGTAAATGAGGTTAATGTGAGCTCTAAACGGCTATTTTATTAAGCCCGTTAAACAGGAAATAACAAAAAAATACTAAAAACATTAAGGCTAAGTTAATTTAGAATAGCAAGGGATGACCTCTATAAACTGAGAGCAATCTTTTCATCATTACAAATCATAAGTCATATATTACTGTAAAACCATCAAAAATACTGAAAACACTTGGAGGGGCTCTAAAAAATTGTTCTATACAAAGACCATAAAATCATACTAGGTTACTTAGGATTTTAAAAAGATTCAAAACAGCCATAACACATAATAGGCATAATCTTAAGACCACGAATTCTACATGTATTTGATACAAGCAGTTTAAAACATGAAAAGGCCTAAAAGGTGTAAAGTATATCGAGAACTTTGCTAGTACCAAACTGGTAATATGTTTGTTGGCACAGACGCTTCAATTAAAGAACCACAAGGAAAACTTAAAAGCATAAAATAATATTTAGCCATTGCCTTTACTCCTGGGAACGCTCGAAATATTTGTTAAGAGTTAGCTCTTGAACTTAATTATTGATCTTTTAAATTGGTCATCATCGCTTTGTATAAAAAGTTAACATTATGTGTCTTCGACTTGTAAAGTAGACGGCATAGGTCTTAGCTCCTTTATTCAAATGAGACTTTCTTCATGTTAAGGATGTTTCTGGGGAAAATACATAATTTTCATACCTAAAATAATTATTGTAAACAAGAAAGTTCATCTATTTGCAATATGAAAAGTATAGAAAGGTGACCAATCGAGCTTTTTCTACACCGGGTACCTGTTATCTTGAAGAGACTTAATCTTTACGAGAACAATCTTGAACGACGCAAATGTCCTTCAAGGCTTCATCGATCTGTGCTTTTCAGAGTTGCTTTGTGTTTCTTCACTGCCAACCACATTTTTGCCTACCTGGAACATACCACTTGAGTGAGTTTCAATAGAGTTCCATGGGGTAGACTTTTTATCAGGCTAGAATCACTGCTTGGTCCAGGCTTAAGGCCTCGATCTAGTCGTTTTCAGTTTTCGCTTCAATTCAAGCAGAAAACTCGAGCCATCGAGTCGTATCAAATGAGGGGGCCAATATGCAGAAGAGTTAGACAGATCAGTTGTGTGCCATCTTAAAACTTCCTTTACAAATCGGCCAACGCTGAAACAGTGGGGTTGTGTTCACGTACTCTCAATAGACAAACAACTCGGCTTGGTTGTCTATTAAAAGATTTTTTTACTGTTTTATCATTGTAATGTATTGTTGAGGGCAGTGGTAAGTCTTCCATACTCTGTCGAAACTTAAGGCGTTAGATGTTATTTTGATTGCGTGGGTAGCTCTATGATATCTACAGCAAGGTCATTATGGTCGGCCAACCATTTCGACTGACCGAACGCTGACCCATCACCTTACAATTTCCGATGTTTCGCACATTAGGTGTGAAAACAATATTCCGTAACCGATCCAAAGAGAAGTACTAGTTGTCACATTCCGTTCTTCTTGGTGCATTCCAACTTACGCCTATCAATGTGCTTGCTTTATTTTCTAAATCTGAGTATATAATTAACACTTTCTTCATTTTTTCTTGTTTTTCTTCTTCTCCTTCTTCTTC
>BMAT01011372.1:3643-16189 GCA_019649035.1 Elysia marginata
GACATTTTTAAAACTTGCACTTATAAAGTAAAAAAGCTAATGAACTCGGCAAAAAATACCTATTATCAAAACAAGATTGAAAACTGTCCATCCACAAAAGCTCTTGTCCATATATCAAAATTCCTTGTGTGGGCAATCAAATGCAAAAGCATTTCCTCAAAAAGATTCAAAGTAAAGATCTTTAAGAGAAATTTGGAAATTATTTCTGCGATAAATTATTTAAAAATACAGCATCTTGATTCTTGTAACTCTGCGGCTGTATCTCTTGATAGTTTTGTCGGAACCACTGGGTCTTTATTTCACCCTGTATTATGTGATATCGTTAAAGAAATTGTCATGTCAGCTCCTTTAAAATTGTGTGCTATTGATCCCGTTCCAACTGACTTTCTTGTGAACAACTTAGATTGCTTATTACCTATTATTACTGACATTATTAATGACTCCTTTTTTACAGGCACAGTTCCTACTCCATTCAAGCATGCTATAATTTCTCCTTTACTAAAAAAAAGTCAATATTGCCTTGTGAAGATTTGAAAAATTATCGTCCAGTGACAAACCTGACATTTTATTGAAAATTTTAGAGAAAGTAGTCCTCGAACAACTCAAAGTCCATCTATCAAATTTTGACTTTACTGATCCCTTTCAATCTGCGTACAGAGAACACCATAACACGAAGACTGCTCTTTTGAAAGTTCAGAACGACCTTTTCCTATCATCAATTCTTGATCTGTTGGATCTTAGTGCTGCTTTCGATGCAATCGGTCACTCCATTTTATTAGATCGTTTAGCTAAAACATTTGGTATTTAAGGAATAATATTGAAGTGGTTCGAATGATACCCAAGCAACAAAACTCAATGTGTGGAGAAATTTCATCTAAATTTCTTTTATGGAGTTCCTCAGGAATCAGTGCTTGGGCCTGTACTTTGTTCCTAACCTGTTTGTTCTATTATTAGGGCTCATGGACTTTAGCTATCACATTTATACAGATGATATGCAGATTTATAAATCAGCTGCTCCATCTGAAATTACCTCTCTTGTCATGTCAATGCAATCGTGTGTGCAGGAGATTGGTTCGTAGATCTTATCAAATAAGTTAAAGGTAAACAATGATAAAACTGAGGTGATGTTGTTTAATTCAAAACATACTGTAAAAGGTGTGTCATGCCAGGTGGTTATTTTGTTGTCGGCAATGAAAACATACAGTTTAGTGATAAGGCAAAAAACCTAGGGGTGTATTTTTACTCCATGCTGTCTAACAATGTTCAAATTGGAAATGTCTGTGAACAAATGTATTGTGAACTCTCTAAGATTGGAAAAATGTCATCTGTTCTAGGTAAAACATCCTTGATGGGTCTTGCATCAGCCTTTATCTTTTCAATGCTTCATTACTGTAATTCTTTACTAGCTAATTTGCCCTCAAAATCGATTGATTCAAAGATAACTTCAGAGATTTCAGAAAAATGCTGCTAGGATAATCCTATAAGAGAACAAAAGGGAAGAGGTGGCATCGCTTCTTGTACATCTACATTGGCTTACTGTAAATGCTAGGATTATATTTAAATTAGCTGTACTTTGTCACAAAGTTCTACAAAACAAAGCACCATTTGAATGTTTTATTAAAACAGATGTTAAATAATAAACAAGTAATGTCAAGCTAAAAATGGACATTTGAAGAGCTTTTCTATGCTAAGTACAGACACAATGATTACGATAACATTTCAAATGTCATACTCGTCATTGTATTTAAAATCTTAATAACAGTGGTGTTGATGATGATGATGATGATGATGATGATGATGATGATGATGATGATGATGATGATGATGATGATGATGATGATGATGATGATGATGATGCTGATGATGATTATGGTGGTGGTGGTGGTGGTGGTATTATATCACAAATGGTTTCTTATTGCAAAGTACAAAGGCCTTTATTTTAAAGAAAATGAATTTACAATTAGGCTTTCAGAACTCAAAAAAATTGAGGCCAAATAAAGTTAATACATATACAAAAACACGGTTCATATATAGGTTAAAAGACATTGTTATATTTAAAAGTAAATGCACATAGAAAAGCTATATACAAAAATAGTTATTACACTATATGAAGCAGTTTCCAGGAATGAAATGATTATGAAATTTTTTATAAAAATGTCTGGTAAATGTATCACAAAAACTGTTGCGAAAAACCACCTGCTGGAGTAGAGTAACATAATATTTAGACACGACCTGACCAAGACCTCAGAAAAATCAAGGCCAAACATGTTAGACGTGAACTGGTATACTTTGTAAGAACCTCAGTGGGTACAAAGCTCTTCAAAATACTGTTGCGCAACGAAATTTCCTCTTCTGTGGAGTTTGTAGTTCAGCAAACACTCAAATGTTGAATCTATACTTTGAGGCTACCCAGAGCGTCACGGGAACTACTCTAAACAAATTTGTAAGGGCTCAGGCAACAGCCCGACAGACAAGTCTGTTATTCTTTTTGCAAGCCTCAGTAAGAGCTCAAGACTGTTTTAAAGTCTCTATCGGGTAAACCCCGTGACGAACGTTGATATCAAGACCAATACGCAGCGGGCCTCCGGGGTTGAGTGGTTTAGATGGCGTTGCTCTCACTTCTATACCGTCCACAACTTTTTTTGTGAGGTCAGTGTTCGGCTTTGCTATGAAGGTGTTTTGATGTTGTAGGTAGCGTTTATTCTGAAGTCGTTTCTGAGACCGGCGTTGCACAGCCTGGCTTCCGTGTTGTTGAGTCAGGTGTTGGTACCTCCCTTGCAATTTATGGCGTTGCTGGTGAGAGCCAAACAGATGGCGTCGTTGTTCGTGGTGTCGTCGTTGTAGCTGTAGATGTTCAGGATGTTGGTAGCGCAAACCTTGCAGTTGTTGCTGGTGATTTAAATGGTGACGGAGATAGTGCTGTTGCTGTTGATGTCTGAGATCTTGTTCATTTTGGTCACCTAAATAATGACTCCTTGAAAAATCCGCCCCAGTCCTTGTCGCTGTTTTAGAGTCGTTTTCAAGTAAAGATTTTGATTTCCATAGAGGTGGTGTTGAAGTAGCTAAATCAACATAGGGGAAGAGTTTTGGAACACCAAGGGATGATTCTTCAGGAGAGTTGAGCGTGCTGGTGGTTGCATGGTTCCCTTTTCCTTGATAGTCGGTACTCGTGTATCTCGACCTCACGGGATAGGTGATGTAGCTTGTGTCGTCTTGCGTGGGTCCTTTCTCTGCTGCTGAGCTATATCTGACGGCTTGGTTCTGATTCAAGCCAAGGGGGTTGTTGGAACTAGATTGAGGAAAGATATGACCCAAATTGGAGTTGTAGTGCCTGCGACTTTTGTCCAAACCAGTGCCTCTAACAAACGAGCGAGGTTGAGCCCTAGTACTAAGTATGGGCCGTCTCCTGTTTCCCGAATTTAATCTGTTCGCTAATGTGCTAGGTTGCATCACGACTGACCAGCTGCTAGCAATACCCCTTGATCCCTCCGCTACTCGAGCCGAAGATGTCGTACCAGTGCCTGGGATACGGGACGCTGGCGAGGACAACGGATATGTCGAAGATGCTGCATCGGTATCTAATTGTTCAGATGCCGCAGACGATAAGAGATATGAAGATGATATGGATGAGGATTTAGCACTAGTGCTTGAGAGCTGAGATGCTGGAGACCATAAGGGGTATGATGAAGATGATGACGAAGATGTTGCATTGGTACTTAGGATTCTAGACGCTGTAGACGACAAGGGCGATGACGAAGATGCGGATGAAGAAGATGAAGAGGACAAGGTAGAATATAAAGATGGCGATGATGGAAATGATGACAATGAAGATGAGGAAGAGGATAAAGAGAAACGTGATGGTTTAGCATTTATTGATGCCTCGTTTTCTATCAAATCTCCTCTCTCTTTTCCCTCCCTATCGGCAAGACTAGGTAGGCTCATCTCGTTAATTGATGCACGACTTAACTTCGTTCTGTATCGATCTATCCCACCAAGACCGAGCGGGTCTAGGGGATCATTTGTGGGGTTGTTGGACACAGAAAGATCAAGAGAGTTGGCACCTCCGTCTGTACCAGTAAGATCAGATACTCTAGGGCCTACTGAATTTCTGTTGACATTGAACTTTATAGGAGACAGACCACTAGCTGCGGGTGATTCCTGGTCAATATTATGACCAAAAAGACCGACATCCACAAAAGCGCTGTTAGAGGAAGAAGCTGCAAATCGACCCGTTGTGGCAACGCCCTGTACACCTGCTATTTCCGGCCCATTTGTCTGATGGCTCAACCTGGCGATTCCAGTAGGACCTGCCAAACATTGGAATTTTGAAATAAAAAGAGAAATTAACATGATTGCACTACTGGGATCTCTCACCAAAACTCGGTAATGGATCTGTTTCTTTTCCATTCAAAAAGCAAAACTCGATTTTGTTTGGTGTTCAATATTTTATATCTTTAAACTTTTTAGTCTTGCATGAGTCGTATAAGGTAAAAATGTTAAGTTTACAAAAACAGTTGCGGGTAGTAACAAACAAGAGATAGAAAATTAGGTATCTTACTTTTTCTAAACATCTGTGGTGCGACTAACTTATTTTAAATTATTTCAATAGGAAAAGATTGAATGTTTACCCAACTTACCAATAAAACTGATCTGACTCGAATGTCAGGAATATTAATTTGAGAAACGCTTTTTAATGTCTATGCCTGCTCTTGTTCCCGCACTCTTAAACATTTGCGGTCCATTAAGACTTTGCCAGTTCGATAGAAACATATCGATATCGACTTCATTAGCGGGTCGAATATTACTTTCATAGTTAAGAAGACATGTTTTGTTTAAGATTTTTTTTCTTTGAATAATTAAATTATGTTCTGGTCCATTTTTCATTAACAGGAACACTTGAAGGCAAGCCATGTTATTTTTAAATTGAAAAATTCTATTTGAGCTGTTAAAGTAGAGTGTTTCGATATCGATATATTTCTATTGAACTGCTAAAGTCTCGAGGGACCGCAGTTGCTCATTAGTGCCCCTGATCCCTATGATAAACAGACATCCAAAATATTGGTACAATCATGAAGCTGGTAATTTTTGTAAGCTCCAAAAAAATAAAACAATGTTTGAAAAACCAACGCCTTGCAATATGAAGATTGCGATATCCGACTTGTTTTTACTGGTTGCGAGACATATAAAATTACCATAATCTAAAAGCTTACCGTTAATCTCCTCTCTTATTATGGATCTGATGATGTCTGTACCCATTCTATTTACAATGTTTTCTTTGTAGATTTGCTGCTGTTGCTCCAACTGCTTCTGTGATAAATACGTAAAAGATAAAAAGGCAACATTTGTACAGGTTTTTTTTAGAGTTAAAAGTTAGACTCCTTTTGCAGTGCATAGTCTCAGAGATGGAAAAATCAATATAATGTTAGCATAGACTAGATGCAAGCAATATAATAGTAGCTAGCGTTTTGATAGGCTAGATAGAAATCCTATATTAAGTGTTATGAGTACAGAACTGAAAACAAATGATAAGATTTCAAAGGGAGACAAGAACTATAAAAGAACAAAAAGACTGTAAATGTGCCTATAATTGACTTTCTTTCGGCATTCGACTTTTGTAAAAATGTTCTCTTCCAGATAGCGTTTCATCTTTCCGTGTAACGCACATAGACAATGCGGAACAATGTAATAGAGAACACAGCTCATCGTCCTTGTCTACAGGTGCTTGCTTTGATCGCGAGTTGTCATTTCTGTGTTCTCCGCCTGAGAAAATAATGTTGATGGTATTAGAACGCATTAAAAACCGTTACATTATTATTGTTCTCCTTATCAATTGAAGCTTTTTTGCCTTTTGAACATATGAGTAGATTACCTGGAAAGCTTGCAGCTGCTTTTGCTGTTTATTCAGGCTTGCGCCCTGTTGTGCAAGCAACAAGTCTTGCTGTTGGCGGAGTTGTCTGCCCCTCTCTGCAAGTTGCGCTTGCTCCTTGAGTTGGAGTCGGCGCACTTGGTCCAGCAGAGTCTGCAGGCGCGTTTCGTCTGACTTCACAAGTCTCCTGACGCCAGTTGAAGAGGTTTCTGTTGGCGAGCTTTTCCTCGGGCCGCTTACCGCTGACATAAGCGTGTCGTTAGCTGTAACAAGTGAGGTAAAAATTAAAGAGCGTTTTTTCAAAGCGCCACATTCACTAAAATTTTCTATGTGTATGAGATAGGTTCCCGGACAAGTTATTTCCAACCAAGTTACCTTCTGAACTCACAGATAAGCAGCGGTTAAAGCTCATCTAGCTTTTATATTTTGTACTGCCAAGATCTCATAGCATGGGTTGTAAAGCATGAATTTGAAGTGAAAAATGAGGATACTGTTTTTGAAAGTTTCGACAACTTTAAACTCCGATTTTCCATTGTCGGTTTTGAAGGAAGAGTGTACTTCTTATGTTAAGGAATACTCGCAAGGTCGAATGCTTTTGCTATGCAGTCACGACTTATTACAAAATAGCCGTATAGTTATTTCGTTTGGGAAAATTTTAGGCTCAACGGTTTCATTTTTCTTAATTGAAACATAAAACGGTATTAAATTTTTTGTTACTTTGTATGATTTTGTTTACATTGAGAACTAAAATTCAGAAGGAGTTTTACTATTCATAAAATGCAAATTTGCATACATGGTTGTCGGGTAAGAAGTTTGACCTCTTGTATTTTCCACAAAAAGTATTGGTCGGTCTTGCCTGTACCCTCAGATACTCTTGAAAATTTTAGGATCGTAGTTATCAATTGAAGCACTGATAAAGAGCTAATAGGGCTGTCGCATGAACTTAAAAAAGTTCTTTTAGAGTAGTTACCCTTAGGCAAAAGCGAGTCTTAAGGCTTAGGCTCAGCACTAGAGTTTTTCTGTGGAACTATCTGCGCCTTCAGATTGAAGAGCTCATTGAGTGGTCAACCTGTTAAATTGCGCACACAAGAGAAGTTTCGTCAAGAAACAGCCCCATATGTAGCTATCGAGCTAGAATATGTTAACGTAATAATACAAAAACGTCTAGAACTTTAAAAAATAGATGTTAGGCCTAAGGTTTGCTTAAAACTTTATGTGAAAGATTAATACTAGCAAAATTTAAAAAGCGCAGTACCTGGTTTAGATGTTGGTAAAGAATTCTGCAGATCTCTTCTTTCGACATCTGGTAACATATTTTCGATTGATCGTTGATTTTTACTTTGATGCCGTTGCAGTTCCAATGAACGATTGTGCAATAAGTTTTTGTGATGCCAAGGTGAAGATAATACTGATGAAGAAAACGGTGAGAGCAACAAAGTCAGCAGCGATGGTGAACCAGCGATGGAGTTCTCTTTGCTAGATGCACCTGGAGTGGACATTTTGTCAACTGCTTCCAGACCCAATGCACTTCTAACAGGGCGAGATCGGGGATTCCCCATAACGTGTGGCGTCAATAGAGGAGATAACAGGGCTGGGGAATTGACGACTGCAGCGGCTACATCTACTGGTTCCGGAAGTGACACAGAGTTTGGGTACTGGAGTTTAAGAACACTAACAATGATAAGGGACAGTTTCTGAAGCTGCTCCTGAGATATGGTCACTGCCTGGATTGATGGCAAGTCAGTTGGGATGGTGACTGCCTCCTGGGCACTGCCATCTT
Source organism: Elysia marginata (assembly GCA_019649035.1). Classification (NCBI taxonomy): domain Eukaryota; kingdom Metazoa; phylum Mollusca; class Gastropoda; family Plakobranchidae; genus Elysia; species Elysia marginata. The sequence continues at coordinate 11,290 of BMAT01011372.1, forward strand.
CTGCTGACCCTTGTTGGCGTCTGCTGTCTGTTATAGAACTAGATCGGTCGACGGCTTGGCGAATGTTCGAGGCAACTTTGAATATGGTAGATCTAGTTTTCAATGAAGCAATTTTAGAGTCTCCTTCTTTTGATAACTGACCATCAAGAAGATGATGCTCCGTCTTTGGATCTGTTCCCAATTTCTTTAGCTTGGTATTGAAAAGTTGAGTGTTGTCTCGATGATTGTGCGTTGTCAGTGTATTGATTTCTGGGCGGGACGTGTCAAAGTGACCGTTTAGACTGTAAACAGGAATTGAATTCACGGTTGAATCTAAGAGTTGATTTTGATTTTTAAAACCCGTCTCAGCGGTATTTGGTGCACTCTTATAAGCTTCTGCCGTACCGTGTTTGTTTATTGCAGGTATTGGTTGGGCGAAGTTATGTTGCTGGTTGGGTCTTTGTACTGTCGCCGAGGCCGTTACAATTGCGGATGGAGCGTAGTTTTGAGAAGCACTTATTTGTTGAAGATATGATGGTTGCTGCTGCTGTTGTAGTATCGGTAGAGCTGCAGAATTTACCGGGAAAAGTTGCTGTGTAATAGCTCCAACCCATGGTTGTTGAGGCACAGTCCGACCTGTGGGTATCTGGGAGTTGCGATATTGTTGTTGGAGCCAGGTACCATGAGTCTGAAAGACATTTGACTGTATGGAGTTTGGTTGTTGTTGTTGTTGTGGTTGTTTTTGTTGTTGTAACTTTCCATGTTGTTGTTGCGACTGGTGATGGTTAATATCGGGTATCAGTTGAATATCCAAGTTGGGTTGGTGTTGTGTCAAGGTCCCAATAATTGAAGGAAGATAAGCACCTGAGGTAACAGAGATTTGCTGAGACTGTTGTTGTGGTAAAGTTGTTAAAGGATGTTGGACTACCTGCATTTGATGTGGCTGCATCTGTTGTTGGAACTGTTGTGCTATCTGCATTTGATGCGGTTGCACCTGTTGTTGGAACTGTTGTGCTATCTTCATTTGATGTGGTTGCACCTGTTGTTGGAACTGTCGTGCTATCTTCATTTGATGTGGCTGCATCTGTCGTTGGAACTGTTGTGCTATATTCATTTGATGTGGCTGCATCTGTCGTTGGAACTGTTGTGCCCAGTTGTTATCCTGCAAGGTTTTATAGATGATCCCATGAAGTAGGGTTCAAAGTTAACCATACACATAAAACCTGTTTGTTTAATTATCTTAACATATATTGCAAGTGATAACTTGAGACAACTTCACTCTGTCCCTAGTAATGATGAAAACATTTCGTAAATGGAAAAACATAATCAGATGGTTTTTTTTCGTAATTAGCGCGCTTGCTTTTGAAGAAAGAAAATATTTTGTGTTTGATTCAAAATCAACTTGGAATTGAGCTAGTTGTTTTCATGCATTTCACAAAAATTTTTTTTAATAAATGATGTTAGATGTTTGACTTACATAGAAAAGGGGTGGCACACCGAAAGATGACATGCTCTCTTCCATTCCAAGAGTCGATTTGGCTGGTAAAAAAGAAGAATCGAGGGTAGTTTATCAGTTTTTTTATTTCACATATTTAAATGTTTGTGCAGATTTGTTTCCTTTGTTCGTTTTTTTCAATTGTATTTCCTTTTTTATTTATCACTTCTTTTGTTTTTTGTAATTTTTGTTGTTGTTGTTGTTGTTGTTATTGTTTTGTAGGAGACGTACTGGGAAAGCGAACACGAAAGAAAAAGACCTTTTTGAGGTAATTATAAGCCAGCACAGGATAGATTTATATGGTGTTGCGCCTCACTTTAATAAGCTTATTATGTTATTCTCTTGCTTGATTTGATTAAAACAAGAGACCATCAAAATTTTATTAGATAAAATTTGAGTAGAATTTTTGCATACTTATGTTGAAGATTACAATTTTTAGAACATAATCGGTGGGTTCAGAAGGAGAAGTCAGATCTTCATACTTTTGAAATGATTTAACAATCATTTTGATAAGTGTGAATAATAAAGCCATGAGAACTATCAAATTCACCAATTCGTGTGATTTCATTCTGATAGAGATTCAGAACGTTTTGGTAAAGATGGTGGCGCCATATCCATTTTATTTTAGCTTTCAGCCTTTGACTAAAACTCTTGTTTCTAAATCCTTATATCACATTTCGAGTTGCAATGGCAGGCACTATTTACATAAAACAAACCTGTTGTATGCCATTCGCGTACTGAACTGAATCTAAAGCGGTTAAGATGAATCAACATTCAGCAGTCTCAACTCTTTCAACCTGACAGTGGCTATCAAATAATTTAACGTTGGACGTTTCTCTTGTTTTCATTTTTTTTTTTGTTGTTGTTCATTTTTGGCAACCTCTTACCTGTATGGACCATCTGGCTTTGTAATACCATAGCAATGGGAACACCTCATAACTAAAGATGAAACATGAGCGGGGGGGGGGGCGCTTAATAATCTAATATCATTTTTGTAATCTTTGCTTCAGACTTTTTTTAAAAGTGAAATGCAGGTATACCTTTGTTACTTTGGTACCTGTTAAGCATTTTAAGGGGGTAAGCGGGTCCAAAAAGTTGATTTCATCATAAAATAGCAATTTTCAGATTTCAACTTTTTCTACAGCTTTCATACGTTAGCTCAAGATATCTGAAGCCATTTAGGGCAAATATGAAGTGTATTTAGCCCTAAACTCGCATGTAAGTATGAAAAATTCCTCTTTTTTCAAATAATTTGTTTCTTTTCTTTTGACTTTCTCTCAAACTATGTTTCCAAGTTTATTTTCTCAACCATTTCACTGATTTTCACCCTAGAGTCTTAAATAGTAGCTATTCAGTTTTTACAAATAGCTGGCTATTTATTTTTCTTCTGTATCGAACACTTTTTTTTACAAATTTTTTTCAGTGGATTTTGGCACAAAAATCAAAACAGAACATTTCCGTGCCCAATTAAAACAACTTTAAGGACTCTAATAAGGATCTTACCTAGCCAGCTGTTAATGAGAACATGTTTTTGAACTATTACAAGTGAAAAACTTGAAAAAAAGTTTGTTGGATTTAAAATACTTAAGAATATAAAACGGAAACGCTTTTTTTATATTTTTTCCAAGATGGCGGCCGCTAACATGGCCACCACGACTATTATGTAATAATTTTTAAGTTTTATCATGATTTTGACACCTTTTGTCTGCATAGCTTAATTTAGGCTTGCAGGTCAATATTTTAAAAAACTCATTTTTTTATGTCAAGCCCCCTTAAGAAGTGGACATGCTATAATAAGTTAGTGAGATGAGAAAGAGAGAGAGAGAGAGAGAGAGAGAGAGAGAGAGAGAGAGAAAGAGAGAGAGAAAGAGAGAGAGAGGGAGGGAGAGATAGGACTCCGCAAAAGTTTTATTTAAAAAATGTGCTTGGAGCTAACATTGGCTTGCATTCCTCTAATGATAAAACACCACGAGAAAAAAAAAACGATTATGAGATTGTTTGGATTTTCATGGGAGTCTGGAAATGATTATATCTCATTGTAATGCTTTTTGATATAAAAGCTTACATTAGAAACAATCACGAATATTTTTATGTGTCTTTTAGAAGAACAAAGAAATCATAGGCAGAAGATCGTTAAATTTTTTTTATTTATGAAGGAAAGGAAACGACAAATACAATCCATTGTATTACAATTAAATGGACAAGAGTAAAAGAATTTTTAATGAGCCTGAAACTCTGTCAAATGCCACGTACTTGAATTTCATTTACAACTTTCTGATAATGCGACATTTTTTAAAGGATCTTAGCTGTAGCTAGGGTTCTTCTTGGTTATCGCCAATAATTGAAAATTATGATTTTATCTTGGAATCAGCGCAACTGTTATCTTGGTGCTTTACTTAGAGAATCTTGAAGTCTCTCTAAGTATTGCAGCAATCGGACATTTTTTTCTATTAAAGGTCACTGCGGGCTTTTGATTAGCTTACTTTGTCTGTGAATAGGGAAAAATATTCTTCACACTTAGAGGTACTTAAACAGATAAGTAAATCTAGGCCTTGGCATGCAAGACTGTCGTTTGCTTCGATCGGCTAATTAATAAAACTATTCAGTAGATATAATTAAACCGGATCTGTAATGGATTGCAGTTAGATCTTCATTTGACTGCAATTACAATTGAGGCTGTGACAAAAGGTCGTAATTCTGACGTATTCGATGCAGGACTGAGTATTTTAATAGACATCAAAGCAAATTAGATTTCATTTTACACTTGATCCTTTTTTAAATCACACCAGTTTGTATTATTTTAAAGTTAAGTTAAAAAGACCTCGCGGGTTAAATGAAAATAAAAATTGAAAATCTGTCCTTTATGATACAGTACAACATTTTTGTCCAGTATCAATAAAGATTGGTTTTAAGTAAGACCATTTCTATATTTTATGTTCAATCTATTTTAAATATAGGACAAAGCGTTCGATGTCATAAAAACTATAGGCCTATAACAGCAAATGTTACGTTATGTTGTGTTATTCTTTTTTGTGTTATGTCTGAAAATACTTTGTCTATCATCACAAACAATATGTTTACGATTTTCTCTCATATAGATCTAGTGCCTCATTATTTGAGCCGAAGAATTGAATTTCCAGACTACATTTTTAGTAAAAGTAGGAAGGCCTATAAATTTAATTAAAAAATAGGTCTGGTTAACATTTCAGTATGTAATAAATCTTACTGATGCTTGGCTGACTTTGATTGCCTAAGGTTTAAAAGGTTTAGTAAACAGATCCTGTATAACCGTTGTTTTTTATACAAATAGCAAAGAATTTTATAGGAGAGCTCATTACAAAGGTAGGTGTAATTGCCTGGTATTCAAATTCCTTTCGATACTTTTCGCTTCCACGAGTGGACTACGTTGGTAAAATGTTGATAGGA
>BMAT01011372.1:44784-61613 GCA_019649035.1 Elysia marginata
CTCAATCTCCCTGACTGCCTTTGCCACTCTCTGTGCGCTGTACCCCATGTGCTCCCTCCCTCCCTCTCTCTCTCTCTCTCTCTCTCTCTCTCTCTCTCTCTCTGTCCGTCTGTCTCTCTCTTTCTGTCTGTCTCTCTCTCTCTGTCTCTCTCTTTCTGTCTGTCTGTCTCTCTCTGTGTCTCTCTCTGTCTGTCTGTCTCTCTCTCTTCTCTTCTCTCTGCCTGTGCCTTATGCTCTCTTGCTATTATTATAATGCATGTATGCCTACCTCTATACCTGAGTTGATTTTAGGCCTTTTTTTTCTCTTTTTACCACAACCTCATGCATACTAAAGGAATCCAAAACCAGCAAAACTTCTCTTTATACTCTTTCAGACACCAGCATGCAAGACTTAAGTATTAACTTTTGCCGGACATCAATATACAGTATGCCTCGACCTCGATCCTAAAGATTTCAAAGAATCATTTTTGTCTCTCTAAATTTAATTATCAGAACATCGGACTTATCAAATGATGACTATGAAAAGCTTGGCCTTGCGCAAACTCGTACTCTAAATATCGGCAAATTGCGAGACTAAACTCAGTAGATGTGAAGCCGAGGGCTGAGTGACAACACCGTCTTTCAGTATATTGACATCCCATGCGTTTATAAAGCGTATCTAGCCTCAGGTAAGTGATAACAATGAGTGATACTTGGCCTTCTCTGCGCTCAACAAGTCTAAATACAGTCGCGCCTACCGCATTAATCTATATAATAATAGGCTTTCAGTTGCACTCCAATCACTATCTCCTCCATAACCACATAACCGATTTAGATGCGGTTTTCACTAAAATTCATGAAAAAAAAAATTACTCTGTGCTCTGATTTGGTGTAGGCTCATGCATATTTTCCACAACTATGAGAACTCTCGGCCTAAAGTCATTCGATTCGTAATCCTCTCCGGTTACTCTTTTCATTTCTACTTTAGAATCTTCATCTTCTAGATGTAGAAACCACAAAAATCTAGATCTAAGCCCTAACCGTCCTTGGCTTTTCTTCTAATATTCCATCAGGATCAATATCAAGGCCCAGGCGGTCTGCTGCTTCACACATTAAAATAAAATAATCTTTTCTCGATTGGTTCATTACTACACCTCTATCAACCAAAAACTTCTTCAGGTACACAACATTCTTCTTATCATTATACCAAACTCCGCTTGAAACCAATTACAGAAGAAAGCCAAGGAAAAATAACTTTATAACCATGCGTATTTTATACACAAAATTACAGAGTTTTGTCCCTTGTTGAAAAGAGGCGTTGTTTGTTGTGAGGGTAAAGAACTTGGAAAAGATATTGGGAAATCTGACTGACATTAGGCCCGCGAACGTAATCAGCCACTCTGGACAGAAAACCTTAATTATTTTAGTAACCAATTCTGATCACACTTATTATAAAATGCTAGTAGCATGAAGCCTGCCTAAATGTTGTTAAAGGACCTGAAGATATGGCAAATGTTTAGGCAAATATTTAAAGGGGAAACGTAAAAAGTATTTTTATAAAACTCCAAATCCACTAATGCTATTAGAAAATGTCCTTTCTCAAGGAATAAATGTAGACATACAGAACCCCTGGACCTCTAGGTCCAAAAACTGAGTGTCTACCTCTGGGCCACAAAAAAAAAACTATTTCTCTCTCGGTTGTTGGCTATGGTTTTGTTTTATCACTCATCGCTTCTGCAATTTCTTCTTTTTTTTCAAAATGCCTTCTCCGTTATTAGCCCTGTTCTTTTTAATTCATCCAGTACTTCTACTTTTTGTCAAATAAAACACCAATATTAAACACCTTTTAAAAAGCTGTGTTGTCTTGGTTTGTACATTGTACCGTATCAATCATAGTTAAGGATGTTACAAGCTTGTTGGTAAAGGTGATAAAAAAAGTATGAATGAGAGGGGAATAAGGATCAATGTGACATTACAAAGTAGTGATCAAAAGAATTTATAGAGATAGGCTTAGTAATGATCGTGATAATGTGCAATTGTTTTCTGTCTAGAATGATTTACTACGTTCGTAGGCCTACTTCCAGTCAGATTTCCCAATATCTTATCTTTTCTTTTCCAAGTTGTTTACCTCACAACAAACCACGCCTCTTTTTAACAAGGGATACAACTCTGGTATTTTGTGTATAAATACGCTTGGTTATCGAGTTTTGTTGAAGTTCAAACTCCATGTTGGTCGCTCAACTGACGCGACGCGACGAGGGGAAGAGAACGGTGTTTAACACTTCGGTTTTCAGAATTTTAGAGTATGTGAGATCGGCAGGGGTGGGGGGGGGGGGTCTCCCTAATGTCTTCCGATGCAGCGTCTCGTTGTTCTCAGTTAGGCATTAGTTGTCCGTGTTAAAAAGCCTGTTCTGTCCCGTCAAAGGAGACCACGAGCCAGGTATGATGCCGAGGCTACTTTGACTGCTCACCATCCACTTCACTTATAAGTTTTAATGCGCTGGTGTCTACTGTGAAATACCGATTTTAACAGAAAGACTTTGTCTTATTAGTCGCACGTACAAGGATTTCTCAACAGGAATGGCTACAAAGATAGGCTTTTATGCTTTCTAAATGTAGACCTGTATAAATCAGACTTCTAACATCGTCTGTGGACATCCCGGACTACAATGCATAACCAAAATTTGCCTATAAAACGTTGTACATGAATGTTACAGTGAATTTTCTGACATAATTTTACCATGGTATTGTGTGTTCTGAAGCACTCCTAGTGCAGATTTGGAGTCGGTAAAAATGATAAGACCTGTAGGATTATTTTCCAATACCGGTAGTTCAAACTGTTGGTGGACCATCTGTACGGTTGTTTTGATGGAGATTTTTCTGCCTTATGGTTTGAGCAACTGATGCCACAGCTGTCACTGTACTGAATCAGAAGAGAAGCGATTTGAGATTCTTCAGAACTTTAAAAGGATTTTAACTGTAGCCTATTGATTGTCGCCTAGAACGCCGAGCCGTCTGTGTAGGAATGGATAGCTGATATGCTGTAGCTGTTTATTGTTTCTAGAACATCTTGTTTTAGTATGGTGGGTAGATCGAGTGCTTCTTTAGGTATTTTTTTAAAAAGAGGTCATAATTTTCCGCTGGTGTATGTCTTGCGAAGTGCCAATATTCTGGAACATTGTTCCTAGCACTCTTTCGTCTGGTAAGTTTTGTGCTGTTGACACTTGTCCTACATCAAGTAGGGATTTTAGCTGGATTGTTCCCATTGGTTTGCATGCCTGGGCCAGTTTTTTTGTTTGTTTGAACTGGTTCTTGTCTTTCAAATCTCTCTACTGTCCCTATAAGTGATCATTGTTCATGTAGATCTTGTGGGTTAATGTTGGCGTCAATTTCACAACATGTCGCTGTTGGTGTAGTTTTTATGGCACCCCATATAAGTTAAAAAACTTAGTTCTGCACTATGTCACGGGCTAAGACAGCATTTTTGTTATCAATAGTCTGGAGAGGAAGGTAAAGTCCATTACTGCTCTCAAATATCCATTATAGTGTTGTTTACGGGTTTGCTTTTCAGCATCCTAGATAGTTTATCTAGTGTTTTAAGAGGTTTAGTCTTTAAATAGCTTTTCACTTTATAACTCCTCGATGGTTCGTTTAGGTCATTCTGATGTCTAATTCTATTCCAAGATACATTAGGTTGTCTTCTTATTCTAACTGCTCTCCATCTATATTTAACTCTAGAGATCTCCGGGCAATTTTGTGACTGAGTGTGAATACAGAATAGACTGTTTTCTTGTTTGATGATCTTTAGTTTCCATCATTGACAGTGAGCTTGTAACGTAAGCAAGCTCTTTTGAATTTAGCTTAGGATTGGGTACTTGTCTGTCTTCCAGGCCATTCATATGAGTAAAAGGGTGATCCTTGTGGACTTTCTTCTTAGGTTGGCAAGCCTGGTCAAGTGAACGTTAGCATGCAACTCTGACGAAATGTAACCACCGTTCATGCAAGATTATTAACTTTAATAAATACAACCTGTCTTGTAAAGACGAAATATTATGGATTTGTTTGCAATAGGCCTACTCTAAAGAGGTTAAACAAAATGTAAGCACGGTGCATGCGACAAGATCTTGTTAATGCTATGTGATCTAAGGTGAATTTTTTTGCTTCCTTGTTATGGCCACTTACATAGGAATAAATAGTGGAGGCAGCCACTGCGCAATCAAATGATAGAAAGATTTCAAAGGTATGAAAATAATAGCGAGGGGTAGTAGGCTTTTTAATGGAAATGCCCGAAATGTCTGCCCTTAGTATGATTCAAACCTTCGACTTATAGATGCTTTGGCACCCACCGCCTTGCCACTTAGAGAAAAATAGCTAAAAGGAGTTTCATGGCGAAGGTCCTTGCTTGGCCTCTCTCAGCGGATCGCTTATTTGAACGGGAAGATCCAAATCGCACCAAAGGCAGCCATTTAAATCCGGAAGCACACCAACACTTAGCCATAAACAACAAACAGAACATAAATGGAGTTTCAAAAGGAATTTTCCACTAAAATTCCTACTTCTCTCCACTGCTATTTTCATACCTTTAAAATCTTTCAATCTACTTACATAGGGCCTGTTTTATGAAATAAATTGTTTTTATGTTTATACATTACTTATAAAAGGTCGTTGTCCAAAAAGGATTTAATTCAAAACTGTTATCACTAATGTAAATCAATATTTTTATCTTTCTTCAATTCTTCGAATTATCCAAAATTCGAGCTATTAGCACATATTACAAAGATACGACCATTAATCTAATTACAGCTGGAAGTAAATAATGTAATCAAATTACCCAGGTTCGAATGATTTGGGCTCAACTGTTATGAACACACGATTGACTTTCGAATATATTCTCTATTATTTGATATGGACCGAGACGCAACGGGCATATTTTTTTAATCCCTACCTGGGTCTAGACACCTGGCGTACTGTGTGATGAATTTACACTCTGCTGAAGATTCGAAGTTTTTAGACAAGACGATAATAATCTTGCCTTGACATCTGAGGATAAAAACAATAATAGAGCCTGTTTTTTAACATACCGTTTCGTCAAGTTTGAGACCTACAGTCCATTCCAGAACATACACTCTCTTTAGGAACAAAGTCTAACTTCGATTTATCTGACATACGACTTACAAGTGATTATCACTAAAGAGAGATAAAATCGGCAATCTAAATACAGTTCCAATTAACAAGTATTCGCCCCATTCAGTCTCGAATAATCATTTGGACTCGACTGCACCTCGCAGTCGCAGTACCTTGCCTTAGACTAGAGTGACAGCCAAAAGCAAAACATAGTTAACCGTATTTTGACAAGCACATGGCCCTCATTAGTATCAAGGTAAATCACACATGAATCCCAACTTCGATGTATTAAGTTTTTAATAGTTTTTTTTTAATTGTGTTTTAAGACCTTTAAGGTGTTGAAAGTTATTTGACTGGACTACCCCCGAGGTATTTGATCTTTCAGTAAATTTAGCTGGTTATTGTAAAGACTATAACATTTTTAGAATCTTTGATTGTAGTCCGTTCTAAGCTGAATGCAGACTCGTGACTTAACGCCATTCCCTAAGCAGGTCTTTACACAACACCAGAGCAAGTTCAACTCATATTTCCAGGCCATTACAGTGCGGCTGCACTAACTATAGCCACTACCCATTTTACACATGGGTGGTCATAGGAAAAAGGGGAAAATTGCTTTTCTAGACAATATGGACTGAGGTTGGAGATAGGACCGACAATCGCCGGATCACGAGTCCAAAACACAAACCATTATCTCTTCGCTAGCTTTCAAATAAGCTACTAGATGCAAAAGTTGAATTGTGCAGTAAATCTTAACTCAAAACTATTATCCGGTTTTCAATTTTTTAACTTCCATCAAGCTAAATGTTACGTCACCTTTCCTCTAAGGCCGCACATATGTTGTCCAGGTGGAAACCGGAAGCGAGAAGGTCTTTCTCCGGCAGGAGGATACGGAAGCCCCACTGTTCGATCTCTGTGTGGAAGTCTTTGCCGAAACGTTCTAGATCGGCTTTGGCTACACACAGATAAGCAGCAAAATACCGCTTGCCTTTCAGTGGATGATCTGTAGACAGTATTGGAGGGGGGCGGAAAGGGGGAAATAAGGCGAGGGAAGTAGTGATAAGGAATCGTTGGAGACGCTCTTGTCAGTCAATCGGCCTCTATATTTTCTTCTCTGAGTAAACCAGGTTATACTGCAATTGGAGTCATTCGGAGACAATAAAGAAAATGATAGAATTGGAAATGAGAATCTGATGATTAGATATGCTACTTTTTAAGTGCCTTGTTTTGTGCGTGTATAAATAAACATTAGGGCAAAACTTATGCCTAAAGTACAGTACATGTAGAGTGTTAAGAATGTGTCTGGTTTTTTGTTTTTTTTATCATAATAAAATATTAGTAAAAAAATGCAGGTTTCAGCATAGTGTAAAAAATGGACGAAAAATAGCAAGCTAAAATGTTTGAGGAACAAACCTTCTATGCAAAGAATTTCGTTAGCCGGTCTGCTCCAGTCTTGCTTTTTATATTTCTTGAAACTCCTTTGGTTAGTGTTCACAGATGATGCAGTACCGTGTTGGCTACTCATTTGGTCGGTGTTCACAGATGATGCAGTACCGTTTTGGCTACTCATTTGGTCGGTGTTCACAGATGATACAGTACCGTGTTGGCTACTCATTTGGTTGGTGTTCACAGATGATGCAGTACCGTGTTGGCTACTCATTTGGTTGGTGTTCACAGGCGCTACAGTACCCCGCTGGCTACTTAGTTGGTCTGTGTTCACAGATGATGCAGTACAGCGTTGGCTACTTAGTTGGTCGGTGTTCACAAGTGATTCTGTACTGCGTTTGCTACTCTCATGGTCGGTGTTTGTGAGTGCTACAGTACCACGTTGGCTACCCTTTACGTCGGTGCTCATGGGTGCTACAGTAACATGTTGGCTACCTTTTTGGTCGATGTTCACAAGTGTTTTGGTACCACCTGGGCTACTCTTTTGGTCGGTGTTTAAAGGTGCCACGGCATCATCTTTGCTAGCCCTTTGGTCTTCGTTTGCGTACGGTTTCTGTACACTATTCTCTCTGTTAAGAAATTGTGTCCTTTCTTTCTTTTTATCCATGACTACTGCAGGTTTTACTTGGCCTTGATTGACTGGTGCCACAACATTGATATGAGCTTTGTTTTCGAGCCGTGTAATACTTTCTTGGCTGTTGTTACTCCTTGATTCCTCATTTTTTCTTTGAGCTTTATCGAACTTGCCTGTGGTACTTCCTGGTTTATCTTTTGCACTTGCTTTATTATTCGCTCCATTTTTATCTCTGGCCTCTTTTTTGCTGTCTTGCTCTTTATCAACTTTTCCACTTCCTTTTTGGTTTATGCCGATGTGAGGCAAATCTTCTTTTACATTTTCAAAAGCATCTCTTCTAACAAAAGCTGTTGTTGATATGTTATTGTCACCACGAGACTCTAAATCATAGTTTGGTGATTTTGTTCTCCTACGGGACGTTCGGCTCGCGGTTACATTAGCAGAATGCGCGTTGTCTGTACGTTCTGCACTCGAGAGAGGCTCTATTTTCGATTGTAATGTATGCATTCTCATATCCCTGATGTGGCATCCTGTCGTTGTTTGTTCATTTGACAAATTGGGCAAAGAGTTCACACCTGTGCGCAACCCTTTTGGTGTAGCAAATTCGTGCGCTTCATGTGACCATTTGCGAGATTTATTCCCAGATAGATGCGAAGAGAGAAAAGAGAGAAAGACTTCGGTTTTGCTGGCGTTATTTTCTCTCATTGAATTTTTTATGCTGCATAATTCGCTTTCAGTAATTTGACAAAGCTCGTCTCTTTCTCTGTAAACAGGCTCTTGTGACATGCATTCTGATGAATTGGTCTGGTCGCATCTTGAGGAGTTTGCCTCGAAGGCATTAGTAGGATTCTGGATCGGAGTAAAAATACGCTCACGGCAATGGTGGATAGGAGGAATATATCCGCTTGAGTAACTCTTGTAGAACAGTCCTGTAGAAATGGACATTCGCTCAGCCAAATGCTCCATGGAAGTCGTTTGAGGACCATGGTTCTCCAAATTTTGAGACTTGTAACTGCAAGTAGTCGATTTATGTAAGTCTGTCGTGTCACAGGATTGATGCATAGAATCCCAGCTGTTTTGAGATTTTTTGTGGAAGCTTGCGCCAATAGGTACATTCTTTGGCTGGAAGGAGCCGGTATCGGCCGCACGAGATGCCATTGACGCAGAAATGTGTTCAGTGACCCCCCCGCCAAAGGAGAATGTTGGAGACCCACGAGATGAGTCGAGGGCACCAAGCTCCCGCGACTTGTCCAAGTTGAGATGTTGGACGAACAGCCTCTGCTCACTGCTATTACCAGCCTGTGAAGAAACAGCGGAATTTTCGTTGAATTGTATCAAGTTTGCGTTATAATCCTTTCGGATAATACCGTCTCTTCCACGCGAAATGGGTTCGTTTGCACTTAACGAATCTGAAGAATAAGGCGCACTGTGCCTGTCGTTGGTTAAGGAGCCGAAGTTGTTTACTTCAAAGGAACCGCTATCAGCAACATGGTGGATCATCGACGGTGAGGTGCCCATACTGTTGACACCTCCAAAGGAATAACGCTGACTGTTCAGAGAGAACATATTGATCTCATAGGCTCGAATGGAGAATGGGTTCATACCGAAATGGGCCCTTTTTCAGTATTCTCACGGTAGACTTTTACACTCATCAAGGTTTAGCTGGCTTAACTTTGCCCGCGACCAGGGTGGGGGCTATTATAATGACAGAGTGGTCGATTTTTTTAAAGCAACATAAACTCATGCTTATAAAAAGGAAGAATTCTGGTTGAAGTTTAGGCTGACACTCTCACAATCTTCAAGCTGCCGATCGAAATTCATCCTTAAACCATGGTTTCCTACACATGCCCAGATCGACAGGCGTTCCCAGGAGATTGTAGAGACTAAAGAAAACAAAGAGGATTGATTTTCAGTGTGAGTTTAAGTTTATAATAATAATAATATAATAATAATAATAATAATAATAATAATAATAATAATAATAATAATAATAATAATAATAATAATAATAATAAAGTCCCAAAGTGCTATACAAAAAATAAACGTACACAATTTCTTTAATACAAGTTTACAAAAGACAGACAGCGTAGACAATTAAGGATTAAAAAAAAATAATTATATCAAGTGCAAAAATATGGGCAAGATAATTTGTAAATTTAAAGCTTCTTATTTCTGCTAATGATTGAGTTTTAAAGTATGTCTTCATAATTCATTTAAATCTAGACAAAGGTTCAGACTGTTAAACTGACAAGGGTAGACGGTTCCAGATATTTGGGCCCTGGAATGTAAAAGCCCTGTCCCCATAAGTTTTCAATTTTGATTTGGCTAACAGTATCTTCTTGTCTGATCTTAAAGTCCTTGTAGGAGTGTAAGGTGTAAATATAGTACTCAAATAGGTTGAATAATTTATCCTCAATGTGCTGTTTAACTGGTAGCCAATGCAATAAAGGTGTAACATGATCACTACTCTACTGTCTATGTACAAAGCTTGCAGCATTGTTTTGAACTTACTGAAATTTAGCAGTTTTACATTCAGATATCCCAGTCATTAGAAAGTTGCAATAATCTAATTTTGAAGTTCCAAAAGCACAGACACTGTTATTTGTTGTTTTAGCAGAAAGATGAGGTCTAATGTAGGGAATTTTTGGAAGTTCTAGGTAACAAGAAGGTCTAATTTTTTAAAGTTAATAATCATCACAAAAACTATTGTCTATCATTAATCCAAGGTTTTTTTTTACACATGTAGAGAATAAGAAAATTTCATTGCCACACAGTTTAATTTTAAAATTTGATACATCAACATGTTTCAATTTTGATGAAGTTCCAACAATTATCAATTCAGTTATACCTTCATTTAATTTTAAAGCATTCGCTGACATCCATGAGAAGATTTCTTTTACACACTCATTATAAGAATCAATGGAAAAACTTCCAAAATGAAACTCCATTTGCACTTTTTTTGCCTTAAAAACATATATGTAGGCGGACCAGAAAAACAACCTTAATGCCATTTTCAAACCACATGTGAATTTTTTTAAACTGAGAGGTATGTCTTTTACTCCTACTTGCCATCGTTGAAAAAGGTTTAGTCCACACTTCAATTGCGTTACTAAAATTTAAACCAGCAAAGATTAATCAAAACAATCTGAACAAATCAGGATTATTGAAAGAACAGTCCTCAAACTATCATGCTTGTGCAACCTAAACAAAGGAATGCAATAGCATAGCATATGTGACTGTGACAAAATGCCGTGGGACGTATCGGGAGTGATGTCATGTCAAGCTTTTGGCGAAATACAATTATCTATTTTAACTTGCTTGAAATATGTAATGGGCTGACTGCAACATTTTGAAAACAAATAATATTTACAGAATACAATATTCAAAGCACAAAAATCGTTATGTTGAGAGGGAATCTGACATGAAAAAGTCACACTTTTTTAGTCACGGGTGTTTCTGGCATGAATTTCAAAAAGTGGGAACTCTGTACTTATGACATAAGCTTGAGAGTTTCTAATACTAGTTTAGTGTCAATAAATCAACTGCTTTTTGTTACTTATATTAGAATAAAATTTTCAAAATTGATATGAAACGTTGACAGAGTAAAATATTTCTGCACCAAAAGTTGTCTTTTACGCGAAACGACCTTTCGTTATCGAATAAAAACCAAAACCAAAATAATGTGAACTATCACCCTCGAGTGGTTTCATCAGCGGTGACAATCGAAATCCGTCGCGAATCACGTGCCATCAAATATCCGCGGCATGCATTTGTTATCTATTTTTCACTGCCATTTTTGCTATGCACATTTGGCTGTTTGTCACCTGGCCTATAATTTTAATGTCTCTTTTATCGGCACGTAGGCTGTGCGAGAGCTCGACGACTTTGTAGCAACGCTAAGCAGATCTAAATAAAAAAAAATTTACAATGACCTCAAGAAGAGCAATAAAGGTGCGGGCAATATAATTATCTTCATTGGCCAAAACGTTGAGTTTTTCCTTGCGTGTGTGAAGGGTTTGTGGGGGTGTTAATTAACGTCCCCTAGACTGCCTTTAGGTGTTTATACTGGTGAAAAGAATAGTTTTAACAAGAGCTTCTTCTAAATAGTAAATCAGCCTATTCACGAAATAAACGTGCGTCCAAATGACTCGAACGTTCCAACATGGCAATTCTCATCTGTACAGTTTCTCAGTACGTAATCAAAGTCCGAAGTTTTAATTGTCATTGATTATCTGGATGGTACAAAACTAAAAATTAGAATCGGGGTCTTCATACTTTGCTTTTCAAAGCTGAAGCTCAAATTTGTTATCTTATCCAAGTACAAAGTGGGTCTCTTAAGATTCGGCGAAAGTAAAGGCGGTGAGGAAAGCAATGGCAAACTACCTCAACAAACTACCTTGTGTGTCTGAAAAATGAAGACTCCGCTCATTGTTTCCGACGCTTGTCTCGAGTATGGGAAACTTTGTTCCACTTTCAATAACAGCACAAACAACCAGCTTTAACGCTGGTCTATTAGACTCGTGAAATTGTAATTGAAATGTCCGCTCCGCTTACCTTTTTCAATGTCATAACTGAATTTTATTAAAAAAAATTAAGGAAGCAGAAGATGCCTACAATAGAATCATGTATCGCAACCAGAGATAATCAATCCGATGTCGCAATTTTCACAATAGAAGGCGTTGCATTTTTTAACAAAGCATTTTTCTGAGATTCAAAACGCGAAACATTTTATGAAGTTAACAAAATTTTGTGGAAAGATATTAAAACTCTAGTTGATATGAAATTTAGAGAAAGATAAGCAGCAAAGAGTTTTAAAAGACATTTTCTCAAAAAAGAATTCGTGATACCCGACTCGCTAGTACTGGCCGCTATAAATAATAATAACAATTATGAAGAATTGTTTTGCCAACCAGAAGCTTTCTATCCAATGCCAAGGAAGTCAAGCATAAAAATATCCTCCTCCAATCCAACACTGACTACACTTTTGCGATACATAGGGGTGAGGGGCGGAGTACAAATTTTGTGAGGTGATCAGGGCAAATCAGACACAAGTCGCAGTGTTGGCACTTTGACCTATAACAGTTTCTCAAACTGTATTAAATGTCATTGAAGAGTTTTCAACAATTATAACTCTAGCTCGTCTACATCTTGATTTATTTCATTTTGAAGACAACAAAAATGGTTTGGTTATTAATAAATCTAACTTAAATATGGTGTGTACCACCTGTACCTCTCCCACCCTAGTTGCCTCACCTTTCTTGCTGTAATACTCGTACGTCGTTGCTTTTTAAAAAAGAACTCAAGTTTTTATGCTTGAGCCCAACTATCACGCTGTCGTCATCATCGTTAAAATCATGATATAACACTGCCGTATCACGTTTGACCTCAAGTTCACACTGAATAATTTTTACGTTAAAAAAATGATGTTTTTCTGTTTCATAATGAAGTGCAAAATGTAAATTTGAATGACTCAATGAAATGGGCAATTTCTAGCGGACGTTTTCCCTGCTCCAGCTCGCTAGTCTCTTTCGGTAGGGAATTCTAGACTTGAGGAGCAAAATGTAAAAATAATCTTTCTGCTAGCTTTTTAAGGCCCTTTTTAGGGTATGCATCTTTTTTTTTTTTTTTGGACTACATAGAAGCAACAAAATTTTTTTATGACAACATAGAAGCTATTCGGTTTTTTCTTCATTCATTTTAAGTTTGTTTACATTTATCCATACTTTAACATCATCGATACACCGTTCCATATTTACAAACAACTCTTTAAGATCGTTTGGCAGTGCAGAATGATATAGCTGAGTATCATCAGCGTACATATGACATGATATGGCATATTTCCTAATTACATTTCCTTAAGGCTGAGTGTACAGAGTATACAGAACAGGTTCTGGTACCGAATCTTGTGGCACTCCATAGTTTAAGATCTTTGCATCTGACTTTGTATTATAGGTTAATACAGACTGAGAACACCCCAAAAGATATGATGGAACTCAAGCAAGCACAGTGCCAAATGTCTGATTCAAGTGTTTAGGCAAAATTTCATGGTCGATTGTGTGGAATGCGGCACTTAAATCAAGAAGAGCAAGGATTAAGACGTTAACATTGTCGGATTCACACAAAAGGTCATAATGTACTTTCAATAAAGCTACCTCCAGGTGTCCTCCAGGTTACAAAACTACCTAAATGAAAATGACCGCTGTACGAAGTTCAAATCAACGTACAAAGCCTACCACAGCACTGAGACAACTCTCCTGAGAGTGTTCTATGATATTACGAGGGACGTCCGAAAAGAAACAGGAAAAGGGGCATAACTCAGACAGCTTTAATGGGATCAATTTGAAACTCGCACAAATTGAAGTGTCACTCTTCCTCTACTTTTCAACGTAATCCCCATGGAGATCGATGAATTTTTCCAGCGCGACAGCAGCGAATAGATACCTACTCGAAAGAAATCAAGGTCAAGATGTGCAAACCAATTCTTCGATTCACTGACGAGGTCACCTTCTGTCTCGAAAGCCATGCCTTCTAAATGACACTTCATGGGTCCAAACAAATGGAAGTCAGAGGGTAACAGGTCTGGGTTTTAGATAGAATGGGGAAGAATTTCCCAACCGTAGCGCTGCAGCCATTGCTGTGTAAGGTTTACTGAATGAGGGGTCGCATTATTGTGCTGAAGCACAACACCCCTTCTCAAGAGTCCAGGTTTTTTGCAACGGGTTGCATTTCTGAGGCGGCCAAGAGGGCTGTAATATTAGACAGCATTGATACACTGACCCTGTGGCAAAATGTCTAAGATGATCACACCTTTCGCATCCCAGAACACGGAAGCCATCACTTTAGCTGCGGACCTCTGCACTTTGAACTTATTTGGCACGGGAGAGGATGGATGTTTCCAAGTCATGGAGTCGCGCTTTGTCTCTGGGGTATTCAGATGGACCCAAGTTTCATCACCAGTAATCAGATTGTCAAATAGGTTATTCTTTGCTCAAAAGTCTTCAGCAGGCCCCACACCAATATGCGTCATATCCTCATCTCCTTTGTCTTGTTGGCATCGCAGCAGAAGGCGTTGTGAAATTTCAACCCTTTGAAGCTTGTGATCCTCCATTAACATTTTTGGAACCCATCTTGCAGACACCTTCTGATATCCCAAAGTGTCATGGACTATCTCATGAACCATACTCTTTGGAATCTCGATTTCAAAGCAACCTTGCGTATCTTCATCCTCCTGTCACACTTGATGAGCTCATCAACACGACTTGTGTTCTCCTCATTAGTCGATGTTTTCGGGCGACCAGACTTTGGCTCATCATCTAGACTTGTTCGGCCTTCTCCAAACCAAGTACACCATTTTTACACTCGAGATCTTGACACAGCATCCTAATCATTATGTTTCTGCTATTTTTTGTAAATTTCAGACGGTCTTATACCTTTAGGAAACAAAAAACGCACAACAGCTCTGACCTCCAGCTTTGACCAGTCTTTGATGAGGGTAGCCATCTTGGAATCAGTATTGTTCAATAGTAAATTTTTCAGTGGTATTAAACTTCGCACCGTAAAATATAATATATTGCACTAGTGTTTCCCGTTTACAGAATTAAAAAATATAGATCGGTTCAAAAGTTATACCTTTTTTCCTGTTTCTTTTCGGACGTCCCTCGTATGCCTTGGACCACAAAGACAGCCAGTTATGTTAATTTTACTAGATCTAAGTGCAGCTTTTGATACTGTCGACAAACATGTTCTTTTTGAAAGATTAGACTGTTATTTCGGTATTCAAGGTAATGCTATTAAATGGTAAATTTCTTACATGAATGATAGATCTATGTCTGTATCTGTGGATAACATCTGCTCAAATCCTGAACCTGTTAAATTTGGAGTGCCACAAGGCTCGGTGCTGGGACCAATTCTTTTCACATTGTACACTGCACCGTTAAGTGAAATTTAAAAAAAAATAACCTTGATTTTCATCTCTATGCTAATGACACACAAATATACTTACCTTTAAATACATCTCTCGATAAAATTGAAGAATGCCTTGACGAAATTAAATATTGGATGACCATAGATAAGACAAGTTAAAATTAAATGAAAATAAAACCGAAGTAATTTTCTTGTCAACAAAAACATATCCCAATGAAAGTGAGGCTGTGTATGAATTAAAATTTGCTGGAGAAAGTCTTTCTATTCCTACTAGTAAAGTAGTGAGAAATCTGGGAGTTCATTTGGATTCTAAACTAAATATGGAACATTCTATAAAAAGTTAAGTCAGAGCCGCCATTATCATCTCAGGAACCGAGGGAAAATTAGAAACCTGATAGATAGGCACACAGCACATATGCTTGTGTATTCTCTTATAACAAGTCGTTTAGACTATTGCAATTCACTCTTGGTGGGAATCCCATTTTTTTTTTTATTGAAAGACTGCAGAAAATTCAGAATAGAGCTGCTAGACTAGTGGCAAGGAAAAATATGAGAGATGATTCGTTTACAATTTTAAAAGATCTTCACTGGCTGCCTATTAAGTATAGAATAGATTTTAAAATCGCCTGCCATGTTTTTAAATGTCTAAGTGGACTGGCCCCCTCCTACCTTAGCGACCTTATCGAGGTTTACATACCCAACAGAGTTTTAAGATCAGCGAATGAAAACCTTTTAACTGAACATCTATTTAAATCAAAACTTAAGGAGCGTTCTTTCTTTTTCTATGCCCCTAAGCTTTGGAACAGCTTGTCTACTGAAAGAAAGAAGTGTCTTACTTAAACGTCATTTTAATCCCATCTTAAAACAGAAATGTACAGAAAAGCTTAGATCTAAAATTTTGTTGCCTTTCATTTTCAGATCAGCAATAATTAGGACTATTTCTCTTTATACCTTTTTAGTTATAAATGTTTACACTTTTTTATTTTTTATCATGTATAATGCTATATCATGTACACAGATTTTTATGTCTAAAATTAATTGTAAAAGCGCCACCGAGCACTTTACTGTGGATTTTAGACGCTATACAAATACATTATTATTATTATTATCATTATTATCATTATTATTATTATTATTATTATTATTATTATTATTATTATGATTATCATTATTATTATTATTATTATTATTATCTCAGCGTTATGAAATTCACGTTAAGCGGATTGATAGGTTTCCCTTAGTCCATTCTTGTCAAACTGGTGCTTTTATTTTAACTGACAAAGACAAAACTTTTCCAGAATTTTAGAAAGAAATGGTAGATTTGAAGCAGGTCTAAATTTTTTCAGCTCTTCTGTTGGTAACTTTGACTTAGAACTGTAAGAAGGGAATAACAAGAGCATGTTTAAAAGCTTTATGAACAATACCAGATAACACAGAATTATCGACCGTATTTGTGATTATCTCAATCAGGCAAGCAAGGTGAGTAACTAATAGTAGTGTGGGAATAAGGTTCAGACAGCATTATTTGGCTGGCGACGATTTAAATATTGTTTTTATTCATTCATCTTCAGTAACTGGTCTAATAACGGACATAGTATCACCATGAAAAAGCACAAAGCTAGGAGTTTGTTGAGCAAGTTTGTCAAGTAATTGCCTAGTGGTACTAGTTTTATCATGGAAAAAATTACTGAAAACATTGCATACTTCATTTTTGTTTGCACTTTAGGGGAGGAGAAGAAGAAGGAGATGGGGGAGGAGGAGGAGGAGCAGAAGAAGAAGAAGAAGA
>BMAT01011373.1:51100-69090 GCA_019649035.1 Elysia marginata
AATAGACTCTACAATGAGCTAGCGCACTCACTGTGAGGGTGTGTGTACAGAAGTTAACCAAAGCCTATACCTTCGACTCAAACTGAAGTCTTGCATCTTGTTCCTTAATCATACGGCTAATTTACTGTAGTAAGGTGGTTGGTCCTAGTTATCTAATCAAGCACACGGTTCTTCTTCACGATTCCTTCCCCAACAAACTTATATACGCATTATCAAATTTAAAACGGATACAATAATTATTATTTATATTGGTATAGATCTAAGTGTGTCATCAGTAGGGCCCTAGATCTGACTAATAGTCAGCACGTTTAGTAATTTCAAATCCTAAGAGTACTATGCTTATTGTCTATCTAAAGATCTGAAGAGCGAGCTTGGGTGGGACGCTTGCCTTGGTGCGATCTGCATCTTCTCCATTAAGTTAGACAGAGACTAAGCAAAGATTTTCGCAATGGCGAAAGCCTTCTTCTTCTTCAAGAAACGTCGTGGTAAAACCATGAGAAAAGGCTATGTTTCTTTGAGTAGCAACGTGGTGGGTGCCGAAGTTACTGTTGATTCGAAGGTTCCAATCATAGCAAAGGCAGCATAATTGCGGCTATTTTATCAATCCACTGCTATTTATAACATGAAATTTTTTAATCATAACTGATGCGCCGTAACTGCCTTAACATTCATTTCAACAGTTAGTGGTGACCAAAACTAAAAAGTGCGACAAGCCACTACTAGCAGGTCGAAGGTGTTCATTCGATAATTCGGTATCGATATAGTTCCAGAAAGATTTTATCTATACATGTATTATTTTCATCTAAAAATCCCTGAAAAAATTCCGTTCCTTGCCTCAGATTATTTGAATAGCCTTGCCCGTCATCGGAGTTTTTATCGTGAGTTTAGACGGTCATGTTCGTCTCTTCGGAGATTTCACATTTTACACACTTTTGCCTGCCATTTTGTTGAAAGCGTCTCAATTGTTCAAAATGGTATGTGGAATTAAACATATCGTTTCCCCGCTTCCATGGTTGAATTCTGTAGTCTAAGGTCAGGTCCCACATCTAAAATTTGGATTAAGCGTCTGCAAATTTGACTAACATCTAGATCTTGAGCTAGATAAGGAAGACATATTGATCTACAGTCTGTATTAGGCCTAGATTTAAACTAGCTTTGGCGCCATAGTTTTCGATGTTAGACTCTGTGTGTCATGTTTTCTTCTGTTTTAGCTTAGAAGTGTCTGGTCTCTGCTAGTCATGTTACGAAATTCATGAAGGTCACCATTTTGGCTGATTGGATTCGCATGGCTGACTATCTCCATGTTATCTGCAACAGACACTGCGGACTTTAAGCAGCAACGCGTGAGTATGACGGGAACGTCTGTGGGTCTATTTTTATAAACTGGTTTCATTATTTTTGGAGTTTCTTCGACCTGTTTTTCGATTTTCATGTACCCGTAGTGAGACACGGTGCGTGTGCTTAAGGTCTCTATTTGTGTTTTTGAAACACTTGTGTAACAGTATCCCCGCATTGCGGTAATGTTCAAATCAAGAAAGCTAGGGATATCTTTTATCAAAGGGTCAAAATGTTTTTCTTGGTATGCGTTGAAGATTTATAGGCCGTAATGTTTTTCATGATATAAAAAGAGAAAGAACTGTTGTAAAAAAAAAGGATATATTTCACTTGATAATTCGTTAGTATTGTTTATAAATCCTTTGTAATATAACATACGTTTTTCCCTTTATTTTCTTGCAAATGTGTCTCAATCAATGAATCTCAGTTTTCCAAATGCAACTACATGTATTCTGATGATAATCAAAATATCGATTGCAATCTTTTCATGGTCACAAATGGCCCTCGTGGGGCTTTCAAAAAATGTTTATTGCTCTCTCTCTATATATAAAATGTCAATTTTCCGAAACAAGACTTGTTTTGTAACATTAATACAAAAACAAAGTTAAAACTTCTGGTACAGGCATTATGAATATTCCTAACGCGTTTTGCCCAAATAGTATTTAATAGAGTTTGGCCTAGAAGGATTATTCTCTGCATTTAATATCTGCTTTGCCTCAACCAAGACTTGTAACGTGACTGCAAAGAAAGCCCGGTACTTGATAACGATCAAGGAAAGAAAACATTAAGTACTTCAGTAAGAACCCGTGACACGTTTGAAACTGATCTAAGTTTACTTTTGATGTCCTCTAAAGGCTGCCGTACACGTTGCGATCTATCATACGGTATAGAAACGATCTGTCGTTGCGCGATACAACGGTATGTGTACGTCAAAAATCCGATTGGGCAACACTGTTACGTTGAAGACACTTTTTATATCATTAACCTCCTGCTTTTACTGTACGGTTTGGGGAGAGGCGGGTCGACAACGGGAATCTCCAGAATTAGGCCGCGCCGGAAGTTCCAGTACTGAAGTTTTGCAAATACTCAAGGCAGCTAAAAACACATTTTTAAATTGCGCCCCTAAATAGGCGAAAGTGCTCGTTAGTATTTAGACTAAATTAGTTTTAAAGGAGAAACATTTTAAAGCCTTAAAAGATTGCGAAGCGTTTGTGAAAACAAATTTATACACATCCTACATACACAAACAGTTCCTATTTCCAGTAGGCGAGAATGACACCTTAACAGAACTGCCTGCCTTTAACTTCTAGTAACCTATGTAAAAGCGCTTGTTTGAAACCTTGGTCAGCGGGATATAGGCATTTAGGCCAAGTCTTGTTTCATTAAATAAAATAGAGTTTAAAGTCATGATCAGGCTGCCAAGTTGGTGCTCTCTGATTCATGGCTCAATTACATACAGAGACCATTGAAGCCACTAACATACAGAGACGATAGATCGCCGCGTGTAGTTAGAATGCATTTGACGATATATCTGGCAGATCGTTCAGCGATCGCTCGATCGATAGCTCGTATTCGATTCATCTGAACGTGTCAGGCAGTCTTAAGTCTCTTAGAGTTGCTCCACAGAATATTAGTCCCGTCACCAAATACCAGAAACCAACACTTCCAGCTAAAGTGGACTTGATGCCAACTAACAATCAACCAATCAAATACAACATAGACTGCCCTGGTGAAACATGTATCATAGCTTATAAATCAACAGGCTGTCAGGGCCAGCGGAGAGCGCTCAAATTTCTCGTGTTGATTTTATGTAATTAACTATTTCCGGTTAGCGTCTCCTGTGTACTTTGCGTTTCCCCTGAAATTAATCCGTTTCCCTTTTTGCTTCCAGGAACTAAGTTTTGGGTTTCTATGAGCGATTGAAGCCCGCGGTAGTTGCAACCTGTTGGTCTATAAGTAAATAGTATACATGTATAGTTAGTTCGCGCGTAGTCAATAAAACGGTAAACGGATGGTTAAGTTTTTTTTTTTATTTTACACACACATTATTACTACAGTTGTTTACAGTATTATAAAGCCATCCTCCTCCTCTTTATCCTCATTATTATTGCTATCATTTTTAATACTGTTATGTTTATTGACTTACTCGTTCTTGTCGATATTATTATCGATATTGTTATCGTTCAATATTTTTTAAACATCACTAAATTTTGTTTTAACAGGCTTTGAGGTTATTGTTGGTTTTTTTTAGTTCTTTGTAGTTCTTTTAATATTAAACTTGTTATGAAATTAGTGTGTGCATATTTGAAGCAAATTGTGGAGAGGGGATTGTAGGTCTACGAGACAGATAGTGATTGTGTGTGTGTGAGAGAGAGAGGGAGGGAGGGGGGAGAGAGAGCGAGAGAGAGAGAGAAAGAATCTACACTGTTTGTTGATATGTAAAGCGCACTGAGCGCTGTAGGTGTGATTTTCAACTATTTTACTATCTATCATTATTGTTGTTGTAGTTATTATTCATTATTATTATTATTACTAATATTTTTATCATTATTATTATATTATTATGTATTATTATTATTTTATGTGTATAATGATAACTGTTACATCATTATCATCATCATCATCATTATGATTCTTCTTCTTCTTCTTACTACTATCATTATCATTATTACTATTCTCAATGTTATTATTGTTAAGATTATTATTATTTGTTGTTGTTGCTGTTGATATTAGCATTAGTATTACCCTTTGTGCCATGTTTAACCCTAGAATAGAATAATGATTTAACAACTAACAGAGTCACCATAGCATGAGACTGAGCGTCCATTTTTTTTCAGCCCAGTGGTGACGCTGGACAGTCCCATATGGACTGGGAATGGGGAAGTGTTACCTCGCGACTCGCCGGATTGGAAGGTTTAGTAATGTTCTACTCAAAGCATGCCTACCTTTTAAGAACTCAAAATTAGTCAAAGATTTCTAACCAAGCATAGTTTTAAGAGGTAGAAATTACTCAATTGTCAATGCATCGTGTCATACAGCATGAACTAAGAAAAGACGTTATCTAATCATTTATTTATTGATGTCCACAAAAATCTAAAGAAAATAAAAATCTAAAATACTATTTGGAAGCCGTAAATGTATATAAAAAATTTAATTTTAAATCACAACAAAACAGGTAACTGACACAAAAAGAAAATACAGTATTTTATTTTATTTTTAAGTATAAAAGATTTAATAATTTTCTGAGAGCATCATAAGCGTAACTAAGGAAGTAAAGTTAAGACAAGTAAAAACTGCCCTGAAAGATTTCGGAGATACAGCAAGAGAGCCCTGCATGGAGTAGAAAGGAATGCATGTTAATGCACTTTAAAAGGATTAAATAACAACAGCAGAATAAATGGAATATTACTAAACACAACTAAAACACATAAACCAAACAACCGTAGTATAATAATACAATGTCAGAAAGATTCCACAAAACAAAACTTAAAAGAACAACTCAACAACCAAACATTGCGTCTTGTTACCAGTCCTAATAATGATGGAAATGAAGATTTAAAACAAATTACTATTTGATTTTATTTTTACATTAAATTTCTTGCAGAGAGTTATGATAAGGCAACTGTGAACATTAACTAAAATCTGTATATTTCATATACCTTATTACATAAGTACTAGCATTTCATAAATCTCAAGCACTCCATATAGCCAGGTACCCATTTTACAAGTGGGTGGACTGAGGATAACTTGCTCTCTCAAGGCAATTGCATTGCAAGTCGTGGTTCGGAATCGATCCAGCAACTACCAGATCACCAGTCTGACGAGCATACCACTAAGACTCCCTGCCCCCAAATCGCTAGTTTTTAAATGCAAATTTTTTCTACTATCCTTGGCCAACGCTTCTTTCTGACAGTTTCAGTGTTACAAGCAAAACCAGGCTCCATCATAACACAAGTTGGTTTATCAGAACTTTCGAATTTTTTTTCATAAGATACTAAATAATTTGCTAAGCTTTAAGAACCACAATAACCCTAGTAATACAAGAAATTCAGGACAAGGTAATATGGAAAACACACTTTTTCCCCCTTCTTCAACTCTGATTTCACCAAATCGTAGACTCCCACTTAGTACGTTAGCCAAAGCTCTAAGGCTTATAAAGAACTTATCATTTTATAGATCAACAATTAGGTATATCTAAAGTATTAAAAATCACAATCTTCAAGACCTTACAAGTCTTAGTCGCACCTTCACGGCACAATCCGTACACTGTTTAATTTAAATGTTCCTGAAGCAGATGTAACAACAAACTCTGTACTAGCATTATATCTGCAAACAAGCATAAAAAATATTATAAAATATACAAAAAAAAAACACAAATACATAATAAAAGGCGAAAAAGGTAGTTGTCTTGTTATTTTTTCTAAACTCTATAGTAGTGCTTTGACATGGTTGATGAGAACCAAATAGACGTAGAGGGTTTAATCAATAAAAGGAACAGATATTATAAAATACAAAAGGCAGTGGCAAGAGATATGTTATAGTTGGTTATGAAAAAGTAAATTAAAACAAAGAAACAAAGAGTATACTAGGACATGTAATATGCTGTATGATGTAGAGAATTTAAGGCAGAGAAAAAACATAATTCACATAAATATAAGAGTGTGAATATATAATATGAAATTATCAAATTCTATTGATATGAAATTAAATATTTGTTGTTTTTCTTGTATAACAGTCGCTAAATTTTATTTACAGAAAACTTCACACACAGATAATCTATGTTTGGACTTTCATACTTTCAGTGTCTTCTTTAGATGGCACAAATCTTTGGTCTTATCTCTATCGCTGGTTAGGTAAGACAATAAGCATTGGCTTAAATTTTTCTTTTAGACTCTCCTATGAATGGCACAACTCTTTGGTCCTATCTTTATGACAAGATTTCAATCCTAGTTAGGTAAGACAAAAAGCATTGGCTTAAATTTTTCTTTTAGACTCTTCTATGAATGGCACAACTCTTTGGTCCTATCTTTATGACAAGATTTCAATACCAGTTTGGTCAGTATATTAAGCATGGGCTCAAATTATCAAATTTTTATTGTAAATATGGAGTGCAATTCTTGTGTCGTATTTGCTTGAAATTCACTGCTTTAATTCACAAGAAAAACAAAACTAAAGGCATAAAAAAAGTTAAGCCACAGGGCAAGATAGCAGCTAGGATTTTGAGATGACCCCGTACTTGTTTTAATTTTATCAACAAATATTTGTGGAAGAAGGTTTTGTACTTATCTAATAGAAACCTAAAGTACAACGGGAACGTCAGATTTTCTTTAAATAGAAGATGGACATGTTGAGGTAGAGGGAATAGACCAGAGGATAGAGAGGGGGGCAGGCAGATACAATGAGAGAGATAGAGTCGTGTGACAAGAAGAGATTAAAGGAGAAATTAAAGGAGAGGACAGAGAATGAGAAAGAGAAAATGATGTTACACCTCAGCAACAGAGACGAGACAAAAAGCGAAGTAACACAGCCTCAATCAAGGGTAAGATTAGGATGAAAGGCAAATGGGAAAACCAACCAAAAAGCTAACGAAAATTATTAAATAAAGTTTAAATTTATATTTCTACACAGAAAATATTACAGAGCAAAAAGAAATTTGCTGCGCAAGGTTACAGAGAATTTGTCCAGAGGTGAACTTCTTTTTGGTGATTATTACTGAAGGTAAGTTTTCTCTTCACAGTTTGTTTCATTGAACAAGTAAAACCAGCTATTCAATGTTGAATGAATCATCTCAATGTTCATCCTGTTTCTTATTTCTCCAAAACATCAACTTATATTGGTCTTTACACATTTTTGGTCTTGTTAAAAAAAAAAAAAGGAAAAAGGAAACAAAATTTATTTTTTAAAACTCGTGTGACAGTTCTTTGATGTAGAGGCAAATCCAAGTATTCTGAGCCATATGGAAACAAAACTTAACTTCAATTTATCAGTAAAAACTTGTATGAAAAAAGTGACATAAAATCGGTAACCTGTCTGTTTATCAAACAAAAACTTGAGGTATCCAGATTCAAATTAGTTGCTCTCGACTGCACAGACACGTTGGCTTTGATATGTTCACTTTGAGCTGGGGTTAAAATTTTACCTCCCAGTACAAAAAAGTGATAGTTTCAAGCACCAGGTATAGACTATAAAAAAATATATCTTTTTTATTTTCTATGACTGAAACAAACTGACAGAAAACAAAAGCCTCAAGATTTTATATACATAAGCACTAAGTAAAAAGGTGTTGTGCATAGTCTTAACAGTTTCTTTGCTCCAGCATTTGAGATAAGTCAAGGTATAGTAACAAAAATTAAGTTTGAAAAACGTGGTAAGCAATTTCGTTTATTAATATAATAATCAGATAAATTAATCAATGATTTAAAAAAAAATTAATATAAAATATTGGTTTCAGTACCTAAAACCTAGAGCTCTAATACATGGTTAGGTGCTATAAAGATGACATTTAATATTATTCTTTTCTTGTTGTTACTAATATTATTGTCATTATTATTGAAATAATGTTACTAAATTTTTATTTCAGGAGATCTAAGAGAGAGACAGAGAGAGAGAGAGAGAGAGAGAGAGGACACACTTTTTTACTCGTTCTGACTATAATTTACACAAAAACAGTCCAATAAATCTTGCACTATTACACAAGTAAATCTAGGAAATAATGGATTTTCTAATATATTTAAAACAAATGTAAACAAATTTTCCATAACAATTTTATACAGATTGAGAAAGAATATCTACAAAACATTTCTGGTTGCCAAAACGACATCACAAAGACAAAGAAAGTGATTGTGTCTCTGCAATCCTGAACCATACCATGCTTTGAAAAAAAAAACTCCTTCTAATAATAATACATGCCAAGCAACCAAAGATAACCAAGCTCATGTCTGAATTTGTACGACAAATTGAGTTTAAATAAGATTTTAATAAGTTTTTGTCGTACAATTTAAGAGCATGAAAAAATTGTACCTCCAAATTTTCTATAAATCAAGATATTTCATTTCAAAGCCATCAAAAAGGTTTGAGGTCGCGGGTCATTTCATTAAAAAAAAGCTTTAACTAAAAAAACAAATGTGTCTGTGACTTGTTCCTGATGTTCTCCAGTTGCTCTTTAGTAAATTTTGATAACCATTTGGCGAGAAAAAGTGAAAAATGTAGAATGTAAAAGCAAAATTTTCTCTACAGGGTTTTCTGTCGGCAACAATAAACTTCTTACAACTATAAATAGCAAAGAGTTTCAGCCTCATATGTACACAACAAAGAAACGCCAGGTATAAATATCACAAATTTTCATGTTAGAATGTTGTAGTAGAAGTAGTTGGTGGGTGGGATATAAATTGTGCAGCATTTAAAAAAAAAACCTATTATTTAGAGAAAAATCAAACGAGAACAGTTACATCTGTCTATCACAGAGTTATAGTTACAAAACACGACAGAGAAAGTCTGTTCTATTTGTGGAGGATGATTTTGTCAGTTTAACCTCTCCAATTCTGGAGAGCAGAATTGTTCATGGTACTTGGTTTTTTTTATTAGTTCCTGAGGTTGCTTCTTTTTCCTTATCCAGACATAAATATACACACAACAATGGAAAGGCTACAATATAAATAATATAAAATGTATTTTGTCCGAGATGTAAATGGAAGAGATTTTAATTTATTTTTACAAACGGACTTACCAATATGAAATAGCCCTGCCAAACACAATAATACAAACACCGCAAAGTTTGCAATGCCATAAAAACACAGTGAGGCTTACTTAGCTTGCCTCACAGTAAGATATTTTGTATCTGCGATTTTTTTTTTCATTTGAAACAAAGAAAATTAGACCAACTAAAATCGAGAAATAATATGATTTATTGCAAACAATTTAGGCAGTTAGCATAACGAAAGAATTTATTGCAATAAAAAAAAAGAACAAGCAAAAATTTTTGTTTGAAATATACCTTCCGATGAATACAAAGTATAAAAAAGTATAAAAAGTGAGTTTACATGAACTGCCAGAGTAGTCATTTTATATAAATATTGTGAGCAAATGAATGTGGCAGATTTCATGATCTTTTTTTGAGATTTTGATTTATTGCAGCAATGGCATTAACTTGTAAAGTTTGCCTAAATGTTGAAATTAAAAAAAAAAGAAGAAAATGAAGCAGCAGTAGTAAGAAACTAGTAAAAGAGGTGGTTGTGGTGGTAGTAGTAACAGTTTTAGCAGTCATAGTATTAGTGAAAAGCATTGGTAGTTGTAAGTAGTAGCTGTGGTAATAGTAGTAGTAGAAGAAATTGCGTTTGGTAGTAGTAGTAGTAGTAGTGGTAGTAGTACTTATGATAGTGGTGGTGATAGTGGTCATCTTAGTGATAGGTGATGGTGGAAGTAGCAACAGCAGTTGTTGCCGTAGTAGTAGCAGCAGCAGCAGCAGCAGTAGTAGTAGTAGTAGTAGTAGTTAGTAGTAGTAGTAGTAGTAGTAGTAGTAGTAGTAGTAGTAGTAGTAGTAGTAATAGTAGCAGTAGCAGTAGTAGTAGTTGCAGTAGCAGTAGCAGTAGCAGCAGTAGCAGCAGCAGTAGTTGGTACGTCTGGTGTAAAGAACAACGAACCTGTGATATGGAAAAATCAATAATTATAATAACAACATCAAAGATAATAAATCTTAAAATCTTTCTTTCTTACGTGTAGATTATGAGTAATATTTGTAGACAAGCTCATTGAGTAGCAGTGAAAGCACCCATAGTATTACATAATTATGTATAAGTGAAACAAACCTTCTTGTAGACAAGCAAACATCTTTTACAGTGGCTGCAGTAAATTATATTTAAAACTACATTCTCGTCAAAATGATATTACACCAAGATTATCAATGAAAAAAAACTAAAACAGTCGATCTACACTAATAGTAGCTAAAGAATTTTGTAATAACGATGTTTATCCATTTCATACACAATTATTTATTTTGTACATCAGCTACATGTCAGAGGAAAACGTTAGATGGATTTGGGCAACATCTTAGTTTTGCCATTTTCCATGATACCTAAGATATGAGGGTTGAATGAAGACATGGTTACGACATTTCTTAGTTTGAAGCTCATACTGTATGTTAAATGTGTTAAGCCATATGAAAACATAAAATTGATGGCTATGGCTGATTTATTTCGGCGTTTCTGTTTTTTCTTGGTTTATGTAAACAACAAGAAACTAAGTTTCTGAGATACATTATATTTTTTTAAAACAACTGATATTCTGACATGGAAGTATGCAACAGTAAAACTTTCTAAGATGAACCATGATGATAAAAGTGCTGATACATACAACTGAATTAATTTTCTTTCACTAATAAATATTCTGTGGCAGTTATCTGTTGTAATGGTCCGGGACATGAACTATCAAACAAAAAAACTATTAGGGCCTACTTCTTTTTCATTGGCTGTAACTTGGTGAACACAAAGAAAATTCATTTATAATGTGAACACTTATTTTTAAACTTGAACTACATTTGAACTAGGTTTGCTAATTGTCCTGTACATAATTGTTGATTTCTTTTTAAAAGCATGAAAATTACATCTGACCAAGCTAATATCTTGGAAAATAAACATCAAAATACTGGTTTGAGAATGAGCAAATAAAATCTGTAGTAGGAATAAGTTAAATATTTCCAGTGGTTCTCAATTGGTGCTACACAGCTTCAAGTAATTGACAGTAATATACAAAAACATGAATATGATATAGTTGAACATTATGTATCTTTCAAAGAGTATAAACTTTTTACAGTTTGACCTAATTAAAAATATCATCTTTCACTTTTTCTATTTTGAATATATTTATTATAGGCAAACTCAAAAAAATTCACAGAAAATGTTAAAATACATACTTCAGGCATTTTTGAAAAGTATAAAACAGTTTCTTATCAACTTTTTTCCCAAAAACTTTGACACAAAAAAAATGAAATTTTAAAAAAGACGCTTAACAATTATAGCTTTTTATAAGATATTCCTGGTTCTATAAAAAAAAGGAAGAAAACAACTTAACAATTCAAATTAAAAAAACGGAATAAGACATGGATATTTTAATATGTCTAGAGTCACTCTTGTGCAATGTTGCATGTGCCCATTCCTAATTCACTTGCTCTTTTTTCATCACTTATTTTATGGAGTGTGAATACTGCAGGCAAACCACTAAATTACTTGTGCTTTGAATGGACTTCTTTATTCTTTATAGTAATTATACCACACAGCAGATCTTTTCATCAGACTTTTTGAGACCTTTTTTTAATGCCATTATTATATTTTTTTTATTTGTAATATATATTATTATATATTGCTATTATATACACATGTATCATATTGGTATAAAATACCATTGATGTAACTCACAAACTGGCTACATACAAAAATTTACTTTTTAAAACTTAATCCTCATTTTTGTGGAATCACATCATTTCACAGCTCCGCACAAGATACTTGAGTTGTAAATGAATTCAACAAGCATTTCCCAAACTGGCCACCAGAACGCTGAGTAAAAAAATGTCATAGCCAGGCTAATGTCAGAGATTCTCGCCATGTATACAGCCGTCACAGTCTCAAAGATTTTATGACAAGAGGTGTCCGCACGCTTCTGGTGTGTCATGCACAAACCAGTCACCTGCAGTTGAATTGTTGACAGATAACCAGCTACATGCCCAGTAAATTCGCTTATTAAAAAAAACTATTTAAATTATTTTTACAAAAGTAAACTAAGTCATACTGCTAGCTGGATTTATGACAACGTTAGGTCGACCCCTAATAGAACAATTACAGTAGAATCCCTTTAAACCGAAATTTTGGGGTCCTTCTAATCCATTTCGGTTTAAAGTCATTTTGGTTTAAAATAAGTCCTTTTTTAATATAAATTTTAAAGGGAAATAATCGAGCCCCAAAACTGCAACATCACAAGTTGTCTCCCTTTGCATTTTTCAATCAATAAAGCCCACGGACATAATGTGTGTTCATTTGTTCATTGTTGATTGTTTTTTTTGTTTGTTTTGTTTTCCTCTGTTTGAACTTCTCCACCCAACTGGGGGGTAGGGGTAAAATTTAAAGTTCATTAGCTGTGCTATTTCCGCTGCCTTGCCTATAACTACTGGGCCTGACAATGGAACATTCATCGCCATCGCTTGGCGAAACCAGGCAAACACTGCATCCTCTAGTCCTTTGTGACTGCAAAGTTTCGTTTCCTTTGTAGCCGGTCGGAATTTCGAGTCATCACGGGCCTTTAGTAGCTTCTCGGTGTCTTTCAAAATCATAGACAGCGTTGAGTTAGGGATGCTGTGTTTCATGCTGATTTTCGTTTTTGTTAATTCTTTTCCTCCGCTTTGGATAAGATTTGAAGTTTAAATTCAATCGTGTAAGCACTGTGCTTTCTTTTGGACATCTTGACTGAATGCATGGTTAAAGTTAACCGATAAGCGCTAGCATTAGCAACAAAACTGAGACTAAGACTAGAGATTATAAAAATGAGTATCGCAAGGCGAAATCTCAATCAGTAATCACAGGTCTAACTGCGCTGACTGACAGCGACAGTGTGACACAGTGACTGTGTGTTGTAGGCACGCGCAGTTGTCTCGATTTAGAGGGAGGTTACAAAGCCTCAGTTAATTTGATTGGCCTAGCTCAACGCCTCTCACACTCTACATGTGGGGCCCATCAATGCATCAGTAAGAAAAGTTCCAATCTCGATGACCCAGTCGCTTTACATCACTGGCACTGTCAATCAGTTTCAGTACCACAGACAAAGCGAGCCCACACACACACACGCAGATACACCATTCGAGCACAAGCGAGACTAGGCCTCCCCCTCTCTTTCCCACTCAGGCTCCTTGCTCCCCCATCCACTTTTCACCGATGGTACGCCCTACGGACTGTAGATCTAGATCTAGCTTTAAATCAATCATCCGGCAAGGGCTCGGGAGTGTTCTTCCCCTTCCCCAAGTGAATAAAATGATGGAAAAACAAAAAGAAAGAGAGAGAGAGGGAGTGAACGCTTCGGATTGTTTCGCTTTAAAGTCAGTGCAGCTTAGAAGCATTTCGGTTTATCGCATGAATGGTTACAAAGACAAAGAAGAGACTTGTAAAATCTTTTGATTTCTTTGCGGATCATCGTACTTTTCGGTTTACCGCCTTTCGGTTTAAAGGGATTCTACTGTACTTAACCTTGCTCGAAAATGCTTGTCATAAACTAGTTTTTTTCTTCTGTAAAACTTGGTTCCCTCTATGTAGCCGGTTTGCAAATAGCACCAACAAGTATACCTTTAAATCTCCCATATCACTGATTCAATCTTCCTGCAAAACTTAATCTTCAAAACTTTCAGACCTCTTATACACCTCACTCTAACTTTTCAAAATATGAAACTTGTTCAAACCCTGCTATCTTTGTCAGGCTGATCATCAGACTGTGTCCTCTCTTTGATGTCTGTGAGAGGCATTGCGCCCTCAGCCTCTTCCTGCATGTTCAGTTTAGGACCTTGACTGCCCTATCTGGAGATGTTCAAACCCTGCTATCTTTGTCAGGCTGATCGTCAGCCTCTGTCCTCTCCTTGATGTCTGTGAGAGGCATTGAGCCCTCAGCCTCTTCCTGCATGTTCAGTTTAGGACCTTGACTTTCCTCCCTGGACATGCTCTTGCTGCGCTCACTCATCGGGGACGGTGTCGACCTGTCCATGCCTACCTGACGTTTCAAGACGCTCTTGTGGTGCTTGAGGCCTGGGGTGTCCCCCTCCCCCTCCTCCCCCTCACTGCCTGGCAAGGCTCTCTTCCCCTTTTCCTCATCCTCTTCAAACACCGAGTCTAGGTGTTTCGCGAGTGAGCTCTGCTCTATGGGGTCCACAGTGCCCATCCTGCCCACGCCGGTGCCCAGGTCGACTGTCGCGGCATGTCTCGGACCTTGGGGGTGTTTATGTCTCTCTACAGCGCTCTATGCAGAGGAAGAAGAAAAACGAAGTTGGTAAAATTAGTTTAGCATTACTGAACTTTGACTCTACTTTTATAAAAAAGCATACAAGAGTGTATGCTCTTCAGCCAGCAATCTTTTCCTACATTTATAAGAACTAATGTCATTCAAAATGTTGAATACTCCTGCCATAGTAACAGTTGCCAAGCAAGGACAAGTACGCAAGCACAAACCAGAAAAACTTTGAAGGATCAACATATTTCTTAGTTTGTAAGAAAATACTTCCATGAGAAATAATACACAAACCACATCAATTTCGATTATGCTAAAAGTAAATCCCAAACCCAGTTTAGACATTCAAATAGAGGTCAGACTTGCAAAGTAAAGTGTTCAAATATATTCTTAACCTGCGATAATACATTGATCGTATTTTAAAAAAACGGAAAATGAGACAAGCATCTCACAAAAAAATGGAAGTTATAGATAAATCGCGCGACAAACAGTCAGCCCAGAACGCTGCAGATTTGGTAATTCTCATTATAAAACCAATCGCAAGATGGAAATCTAGTTCACCTGTTGGTGAAATATAGAAAAGACATTACCAATTCACAAGGCATATCTTACCTCTGACTCGACCTCACACCATGACTTGCGCTTCTGAACTGGCGAAGCTCCCGACGGAGAAGCCGCTCCGCTGCCGACCACACTGAACAATCTCTGGAGTCTACGGTTCCGACTGGTTTTACGCCGCTGGATGTCAGATATCTCTATGCCTCCGCCGTGCTGACTGGTCAGGTTGCGATCATACCTCGTAAGAACCTGTGTGGTGATTTTTTAAGCAAGAGTGAGGGAAAAAACAAGCACTCGAAAATATTAATATAATTTGGAAAAGGCAGGCCATAACTATGTTTTGACAATTACAGTCAAAATCATCGCATGTACAGAGAAAACTGGAGAAGTATTGTGTTGACATCTGATATGGCGGCTAGCTTTGGAGCCGATGATACTGACAGGTGACAGGTGATATACTGTGATTACAGCCAAGTTCAGATATTTCAAAACCTACAAGAACAAAATTTAACTTCGAATAAAAGAATCCAATTTTCTGTATACATTACAAAGGAATAAAATTAGTAATCTGAATAAAAGTTTGAAAAAAGCAAATATTACAATTACCCAGGTCCAAATTATATGGACTCCGCTCTACATGCTTTTAAAGATTAAAGGATTTGATCAAGTAAATCTGCAAATACTTTTTTATTGTCGTAAATGCAAAAGCAAGATTACAACTATCAATTACTCAAAAAGACATTTACACAAGACCGTTTTTCATGCGCGCGCAAGATGCCAAAAATTTGAACTGACAAACAACTATTGAGTAGCAAACAATTTATCCTCAAACCCTCAAAACAG
Source organism: Elysia marginata (assembly GCA_019649035.1). Lineage (NCBI taxonomy): Eukaryota > Metazoa > Mollusca > Gastropoda > Plakobranchidae > Elysia > Elysia marginata. The sequence goes on from BMAT01011373.1 coordinate 66,809, forward strand.
GAACAAATAATAATAATAATAAATATCATTTCTATAGCGCTCTACCCCAAAAAAGTTCAGGCTCAGAGCGCTTTACAATTAAAAAGTATAAGAGTACATAAAATTATGTTTTACATACAAAGGCATATAAAAATGTATTCTAATGAAGCTAAAATCAGGCAACGATCAATAGAATGCAAGATATTACAATTTAAGATATCAAAGTAATTATATGTATATATATATATATATATATATATATATATATATATATATGCATGAGTAAACGACTTTTAGGTAAAAAAAAAATCTTTATTTTCAAAAACTTCTAAAAATGTCGTCAGGTGCAATCAGTACAACTGAAGCATTAAAGAGATCATAAGGGTAATTTGAAAAGAGAAGTTTTTAATTTCTTTTTAAACAGGTCAACTGAATTGATCTCTCTTAAATAATTTGGAAAAGAGTTCCATAGTTTGGGTGCTGATGATGAAAAAGATTTATCCCCCATGGTTTTCAATTTTGTTTTGGGGGTGGCTAATCTGAAAGCATCGGTTGAAGATCTGAGGGAACGCGTCGGTGCGTATATAGATACTAGATCTCTTATATACCATGGAGACTTTCCGTGCAAGGATTTGTGACATATTGTTAAAATTTTATAGACAATTCTTTTTTCGACTATCAACCAGTGCAGCGCATCCAAAAGAGGGGTTACATGATCTTTTTTTCGCTTTTTGCAGACTAATCTTGCTGCGCTATTCTGGGCTATCTGAAGCTTCCTAATTTTTTCTTTTGATGCGCCATAAAACAAGGAATTGCAGTAGTCTAACTTTGATAAAACAAGTGTGTTAACAAGCAGTGCAGCGATATCGGTTGGCAAAAGATGTCTAATCTTACTGATATTGTGAATCTCAAAAAACAGTTTCTTTGCAACCTGATTCACAGCAATAGACATTGAGAGTTCTGAATCAAAAAGAATTCCCAAGTTTTTGACATTATCTGAAAAATTTATGGAATTCGTTCCAATCTTTAAGCAGTTGGTATCAATCTTGGACTTAGTTTTTGCACTGCCAGCCAATAAGATCTCTGTCTTGTCTTCATTGAAAACTAGTTTATTTTCATTCATCCAGGTTTTTACAGATGAAACACACAGTTCTATTGTATTTATCAGGTCGCTGATGTTTTCTGGTTGGCATGAACCGTAAATTTGACTATCATCGGCGTAAAAGTGATACTTAAGGCCAAAATTATTTAATACCCTAGCCAATGGCTGGGTGTAGATAGTAAACAAAACTGGTCCAAGGACAGAACCTTGTGGTACACCATATTTCAAAACATTGCCGGTTGATTTGACACCATCAACCACAACAGTCTGTTCACGATCTTTTAGATAGGACTGAAACCACTGAAGGACAATATGCTTTATTTCAAAAGATTTTTCTAGTCGGCTCAACATGATGTTGTGATCGAGGGTGTCAAAAGCAGCAGAGAGATCGAGAAGGCATAACACAGACACTTTTCCGAGATCTGCCTCAACAAGGAGGTCATTAAAAACTCGCAATAATGCTGTCTCAGTACTGTGGTCTTTTCTGTAGGCAGATTGAAAAGGTTCTACTAGATTATTTGTCTGTAAATGAGATGTTAATTGTTTTAAAACAACCTTCTCAAGAATTTTCAAGAAAAAGGGCAGATGAGAAACAGGCCTGTAGTTTTTTATTTCATTTTGATCAAGTGTCGACTTCTTCAAAAGAGGCTTAACTAGTAGAGCCTTCTTAAAAGAAGAGCAGATCAGAGCAAATCAGACCAGATCTTTGAAATTTACAGTTTAATAAAAATTGCAGAGGTAAAAAAAAATAATTACATTTTAGAATGCCTCAAAGCTCCTAAAAACAACTTAAACTCCAAAACATACTCTTCAAAATACATTGTCATTCAAGGAAACAGACTTTTCATCACACTTAAGTACTTCTCCAGTAACTCTGATACTACAGGATTTTTTTAAAAATTGGGATGCTCAATAAAGTTAATATTTTTTAAAGTTTCCGTAACACAATCTTTTGCTTTTTTCAGTGCAAAGGGTTGGGGAGTGGGGGGGGGAGTAGCAGAAAACTTCTATTTTAAACAATGAGTTTATCAACCAACCATTTTGCTGTCTCGTCTCCCTGCATTCAGCAAGTTACGAAGACCACTCGCATCAATGTGTCTGTTGTCGTTGATAATGGACTTTGACCTACTTTTCCGGAACGCAACTGTGAAGAAAAAAAAGTTTTTAAAAAATGTAGAGATCTATAGGAAAAAAATAATCT
>BMAT01011373.1:91018-107903 GCA_019649035.1 Elysia marginata
ACTAACTAGCTCAAACTGAACTACTGCACACCTTTGACATGTGTTGAGAACTACCCCAAACTAACTAGCTCAAACTGAACTGGTACACACCTTTGACATGTGTTGAGAACTAACCCAAACTAACTAGCTCAAACTGAACTACTACACACCTTTGACATGTGTTGAGAACTTTGTGAGCACAGCAGTGAGAATCCCTGCCAGGATGCCCAGGGCAAGTCCACCCAGACACACCACCAGGAACTTGATGAACCCCAGCAGGATCTTAATGAAGTGTAAGATTAAACAGATATCGTTTAACATCAGCTAACACACGGACATAATATAGATATATATATTTAGATGGCTTCAGGACAAAACTCAACAAACACTATTTGAAATTATCTTATATTTAAAATTAGATAAAATTATCTTACCTTATCTTATCTTAAAACTGGTAAGTTTTCTGTTTCAATAAACTTTTGAAAAGTTTATTTTGCTGTTTTAAAACTAATTTTTGTTCAAATAAAGGAACATAGGAAATATTACAAAAATTTTTTTTTATAATAGATAAACTAAAGAACAAACAAGAGTGGCAAATAATTGTATAATTTTTAAATGGATGTCTCATTTTGCGCTTAAGCCCTTCATATGTATGGATGCTTTGTGTTATTATTGACAGCTAAAAAGTCAGACCTTTTGGTAGAGTCTGTAGAGAATTAATCCTGTCTGCTTTATAGTCTCAACATTAGTTTAAACTTAAAGCGGACGTATTGTTAGTTTATTGGCTCTAGAACATACCAATGTAGATGCTTCACCTAAAAAATTATGACCTGACTTAGTTAAAAAGTCATGTTGGTGATGACCCAGCCAATCCCTATCATACTTTCCATCTAAACATTTTGAGTTCTTAGCATTTCTAAGTTCACTGCTCCTTTTCTTGAGTGAAATGCGCTCAGCTTTTTCATAATGCCGTCTATAACCTGAGATATATGGCTTTCTATAAGTTGTCAGATAGAGAAACAAAGATTTGTTGGTTGTTTGAATTTTAACGTCTCTTTTCAACTACAAGGTTATATCAGAGACGCCGCTTCGGACAATTGAAAGCGTGCTGGCAAACTGTGATGTAAGGAGCGCTTGTATACACCACACCAAATCACATTATCCTGACACCAGGCCGACCAGACTCAGCACTAAACCCATAATGCCAGACACTAGGCGGATCAGCTGCTAATACCAATTTTAAAGTCCTTGGTTTGACTCGGCCGGGGATTGAACCCACATCTCCCGATCTCTGAGAGAGTGTCTTACCGCTACTGGGCCACAGAGCCGGTAAGAATAATAGGATTAGAGAAAACGTTTACCCAAGCGAATAAAGTTTTTGAACAATGATTTCACAAAAATCAAAGTTGAAACCACTTAATCCTAATGTTCATCAAACATGGGCTTAAATGGTTAGGAAACCGCTCAAGTTTTATCAGGGCTAAAAACTTGAAACTGACAGAGGACGTGTAATCACATTAACTCCCATTGAAAGTCATTTTGCTCTTTGATGAAATTCACTTGCTTTTTTGGAGCCAGAACTCATTGATTGGAAATAAGAATTTTAACAAAAAAAAAAAAAAATCGTCACCTTAAAGTCATTTCAACTTTTTTTTCTATTTAATTATTGTTTCAAATGATTGAAAAACTTAAAATGTGTTTCCACCTGACTATAATATTTTTAAGCAATATTCAGCTTTGAATTGAGAAATATTATCCACATCAAAGAATAAGAGCATGGTTAAACAAAGCTAATTTGGAGGTGGGTGAAAAAACAATAAAGTTTTAAACTACCCTATCATTGACCTCTTGTCTTCATTACTAGATTTAGGCTTTTAGGAAAGACTAGGTCATAGTTAATACTGAATTGATGACAAATAGATTTATTGTATTTATGTCAGCATTTGGGAAAAAACTTGAAACGGCAGTATTGCCAGATATCAACTTTTCATGACCAATCATAATTGTTGGGAAATATCTTCTTTTTTTTTCATTTATAGCCAGATATTTATGACAAAAAGCGTTGTGGCTAGACTCTATAGATTTTAACAAAATTTCTAAAGATCTTACATAAACAACGATAACAAAAAATGATCAGACCAAGGTAACAAGGTGTCTACAACTCACGTGGACTCCAGTTATTTCATCCATGACATTATAAGACTGAAACACTTTGTAGAGAACAACAGTCACGCCATCTGCATGGAAAAAAATAAAGTGGCGCTGCTGATTCAAAGTATTGTTATGTCACTCTTGATATTTTCTTTTCTTTTGCAAAGTCTATAACACAACAAATGAAACGATTTGTCGATTAAAAAAAAAAAAAGAACATTCAGAAAGAAAAAAAAACCAATTCATACTAGAAAATCGATACAATCTATGAGCACAAAAAAAAAGAAGGCAACTTTTGACAGCCCAGTTTTTCTTACATTCTTTACTGAAACCCATGAAGTTTGGGCATTATACTGCTATCTAAAATAAGAAGAGTAGACTTCTGAGCACCCACTAAACTTTTAAAGTCTTTATCTTACAACAAGGTCTCGTTTGGATAGAATAAGAGACATAGTATCTAGGTTAGTGATCATAACTAAAACATAGGCACATTGCAAATATCATTCAACATACCAAAGTACAGACACAAAGATATGAAATCAGACAGTTAAATAAAATTTCATCCTTTTGAATTCAAAGATTCCATAAATTATTTAAACAAATTTTCGTTCCAATAACATCTTTCCGCAAAATTATGATCATTTCCATCAACCAGCTTACAACATCAGGTACTCCAAAAGTTTTCATTTTGAAAATAGACCAACACCTTAGAATGTGAGGATTATAAACACCATCACCTTTGGATTGCTTTTTTACGACCCACGACTCCAATCACTCATCAGCAATAGTTTGAGTTAGTTTTTCAAATTTTCCAAAAAATTTTATATTAGCTTCTAAACTGCAGATTATTGATTGCTCAATATAGATAAGCAAAAAAAAACCAAACACTACGATTTAAAAGCTTAACCTGCAGACCTGACTACAGAAACTGAACTAATGAAAATAAAGAAAAAGAACCCTTTACCGTTTAGTAATGACTCCCCAAAAACCATAAAGTAGAGAACGTGGTTGACCCCGATCTCATTGAAGACAGCCAAAACCTGGATGAGAATCAAGATAGTGTTGAGAAATGTTATGAAACACAAAACACAGCAATACGTGGGTGACTATAAGTACATTGCCTGAGAATTTCTACATTATTAATATTAACATAATTATAGCTAAATTCATTACATGAAGTTGTGCTTTAGGCAAGCAGAAAAAAATGCTTCTGAATTTTTCTCACTTTTATCATTATTAAGCAGTCTTTACTTCACAAGAATAGTGACTTGAGTCTTCTTCTGAACATAAATAAATTTAGTGACGAGACCTTTTACAAAACAAATGTAATAGACAAGTTGTGCGATAGTTATTCTTGTTGCTGTAAATATAATAGGTAAAGACTAATAATGCACACAACCCAAGGATAGGGTACAAGGCCTAGTAAAAAAAGTTCACGAGGTTTTTAAAAGTTCTTCCACAATTTCACCTAAACTCTAAGATAACATTAGTGTGGGGTAAAACTAAAAACTGAAACCTACAGCTACAGGATCAACAGCTACAATGAGAGATGAGAATATCATCATCTGGATAAAGTTGACATCATCAGGGAGATCACCCATGGCTCCTGCCTCAGCCAACCCATACAGCGACAGGCCTGGACACACGGAAAGAGGATGGACATTTGGGTGATTCTGAGAGACATTAACATAAAAACTCACTAGACCCAACACTAGAAAAAGACTAGAGGAGGATGAGGAGGAAGGGTGCAATAGAGTGGGGCAGAGAGAGAGATAGCGAGAAAAGAACAGAGACAGAGAGAAAGACTTGCTCTAGCTGCTGCCAACCCATACAGCAACAGGCCTGGACAGATAGAGAATTGGATATCCAGGCGTTTTATATGCTGCACCATGCTGTTTTGATTTATTTTGTTTTGTTTTTTGGGGTTTTTTTTTGCTTTTGTTAACATCAATGAAAAGAAATAGGAGAAGACAAGAGGGAAGAAAAAGTCATAGAATTGAAGAGACATGAAGGGAGAGAGACAGACAGATAGACAACCTATTACTTCGTGACACAATAAAAAACAATACTACTTAAGTTATAACTTAGGTAGTATTGTTTTTTTCTTGTTTCGAAACCTGTTTCTTGAAGATAATGTCATACATATAGTCTTAACACAACATAATAAAACACCTCTTAAGTATAGAAAAACAACTGGCCAATAGTTTAAAATTACGGCATGATACAGGTATATAATAAACTTAAACAGAAACATTCAGTGCAGCATCAGCATCGAACTGCTTACTGTTTTGATAATTAAAACATCTATATCTATCATCAAAGAGGGCAGAAAAGAAGTTGAAAACATGCCATGGATTTTTTTAAAGTAATATTTATACGTAAGCCAACTGATATCTTTTTTCTTTCAAACACATATGAAAACAAAGTATCCTCACCAAGAAACACACTGGCAAGCACAGTCCCCTGTAAAACAGATATTGAAGAACAAAGTTTCATTTCTTTTTCTCATTGAAACAGAAGAAACATCATTAGCTTATTTCAGAAGAGAGTTAATCAACATTCAAGTTTAGCAACTATCAAAGAAACAAGCGAAGATTTTTTTTTTGTCAGTGAATTTCTAAGATTTCATTGGTTGATTTTAACTTCTTGATAAAGTTAAATTATACACATTAACTTTTGTTTTACCATTAGTTAAAGATTAAACACATTTCATGTATCTGCCGCCCCTCGCCCCCCCCCCAAAAAAAAAACAAAAAAAACAATTCAGTAAAGCAAATTCAAAACTCGCAATGTCTCACCATAAAAAACTTTTTTTTACTTTTAAGTTTGAAGAAAGAGTAAAATCACATACCTCATTGGAGATAGTTTACAATTTTTTAGCATTCAGTAATATTTGGAGGCAGAACAATGCATTCTTAAAAATGTCTGGTGCTCAAAGAAAACTAGTGAAAAGATGCACATAGAAGCTTCAAGATATTGTCCTAAAAAGTGAATTTATACCTACCTTGTCATTTGTATGATTTTAACGTTAGCATAAACTTAAACTCTGTCAAAGTCAAAACAAAGTCAAATGACAGAGATTAATGGCAAAGCTTAAATTGCAAAGTTTTTACTCAGTGTTAAATGATCTGAACACTTTAATTTAAAAACTGATCTATAAACTTTCAAACAGCATTTTCTCCATGTCTATCTTTCCTACCTTATCATTTTAAAAAAGGGCACATCTTATTAACCATTCCAGATCTTAAGCTCAAATAGAAGGAAAATCACTCATAAAAAATATCTCAACCAGTAGGGATGCCAAACGATTTTTTTGTAAATCAACCTGAAATTAAGTTGAGCAGTCCCTGTCAGATATAATGAATGTAATAGATCCTGAAATATAGTTGAGCAGTCCGTGTCAGATATAATGTATGTAATAGATCCTGAAGTATAGTTGAGCAGTCACTGTCAGATATAATGTATGTAATAGATGCAGGTTTTGCTATAAACAATGAATGGATGAAAAATAAATTGGGAGTTGAATATAAAACTGTAGCACTGGAAAGGGTTTTCTGCGAGCATCACACATAATATAGTAACATTTGGAAGCTGAATAAAGCAGTTTTGAAAATAGAGACCTCTTTGACTCTGAATGTCCTGTGGCTTGTTTTGACAGAGAGATGCGCAATGTTTGCTTTGTAGGTAGTATCATTAAAACTTTTATTATGATTGTGTCACGTGAGGGTTGTTTCATTTAAACTTTTATTATGATTGTGTCACGTGAGGGTAGTATCATTAAAACTTTTATTATGATTGTGTCACGTGAGGGCAGTATCATTTAAACTTTTATTATGATTGTGTCAGATCAAACAAAATTGTTTCCTTGTGTTGTGCACAGTAAAAAAAACAAACAGTAAAACAAAACCTACCAAAACAGCAAACAGCAAAATGCTGCCGATATTTTCGAGGACAGTGCGGTCATGAAGACTGTATGCTGCTTCCAAGATGATTCTGACAAGTAAAAATATAAAAAAGATTTCACCGCAAGAAGATGAGACAAAACTTTTGAGCCTCTTTGGCATTTCTATAGAACAGTGTTACGTACTTATTGCATAACTAAAGCAATTGTTCACAATATACAGTTTTAAACAGTGGACTTGTAAAAAGAGCAATTTCCAAAGTTTAGGAGATTGATGGTGGAATTATCGGCATATTTATGATATTACATCTCCTGTTCAGAGCCAATGAGTTCGATGTCCCAATTTTCAAAGACTTCGTTCTGAAGAAGATATTATTGTCCCAACAGAGCTAAAAAAAAAAGTAAATGAAATGATCAATATAGATTAAAAGAAGTTAAACAGACATTTAAATGGCAACTTCTATTAAAAAAAAAGACAATAAAGAATTTCCGCCTTCCGACTTATTTTCAAATTTCTCCTCAGATGTAAGACATACAGCATTCCTAAAACTTACAGTAAAACAAAAAATTTAGATTGCTGTATTAAATACAGAGGAACTGTTCACTTACGGCGGCAGAAGATAGATGAAAAACTGGTGTGGCTCAAAAAAGTCTGGCAATTTCTCAGATGCGCCGCTAAAACTGAAAAGTATGCATTTCACAGGTGTGGTCAGGAGAAAAACAAAATCAAGTAGCAGCGTTGAGGGTGGATCTTAAGAGTGAAATCTGATAAATTTATTAATAAACCGGACAGAAAAAAAACTTGTATTCATAAAGAAAGGAAACTGACTTTAAAAATATAATAAGGAAATATGCACTGAGTGATATATGTTTTTCATTTACATTGATAAAATGGAAATTTAAAAAATGTTGAAAGAAAGAAATTGATAAAAAAAGAAATGTTTTTTTAATTACTTCTTTTAATACAAATGACTTAGGAAAGTTGTCAATAAACATTTTAACCTCAATCCTAGTTAAGCGTACTCACTGAATGATTGCTCCAAACACTGTTCCAAGGATTATGAGGATGCTGAAATGTGAAACACAGTGTAGCTGAAGTACTCAGTGCGATTGCATATTTGATGCTCTCATAGCCATAAGATAATAGATCATGGGCACGGAAGAAACAGAACATTCATGTCTTTAAAACTTTCACCCCATTTTATGTTCTTTTGATTCAGAAAAAAAATTAACATCTGCTGCTGATGCTCCAATATTAACTAGACTTCACAATTACTAACTCAGAAGTACACTGGAAAAATTTACTGTAATGAATGTTGAAGAATAATTTTAAAATGTATATTTTTTTAATCAGAAGTTCTTCAATGATTATCAAAAAAGTTAAACTGTTAACTTTATTCATTAGAACCCCTTAAAAACATTTCTAAACTAAAGAGGCTGAATGCAAAAACACCATTTTGGTTGAAACAAATGTTTTAAGCTAAAAAAATTTCATTTATTTTGTTTGATACTTCTTTAGTTTTCAAGGATTCAACCTGAAATCAACCCAGCATTGAAATTCATATAAAATAAATGTCATACAAGTTACACAGTAGATATTCTCCTTCTGATGATCAAAATAAAGAAACAGTAATTAACCAGAAAATTTTCAACGCATCTAGAACAAATAAGAAAAAAAGCCCCAAAGATTTGGCATACCTGATAAATGCAAGCCAAATGCTGCACTACAAGAAAGATGAAGAGGCTACATTAAAACAATTATGATTGAAAGATTTCTAGGTGGAATTTCTTCTATTATGCAGTTGATTCAGGTATGACACTTTTTTTTTACCCAAAATGAAAATAATAATATAAATATCATTTTGACAAAATAAGTTTTTCGTTTAAATTATTAACCTAAAGATCTTGTTTTTTCTATCACATACAAAGACTAATTATTTTAGATAATAAATAGAATGAGTTACCATGATTCTGGTATTTTGCTGGATAAAAAATCAGCATGGTGATAACCTGGGGATAAATAAGACATCAGCATAATATAAATATATATATATACATTGTAGCCATTAAAATGAATTCCTATAGCACTTACAAATGTATGGGTATTCGTATAAATTGTAAATTATAAATGTAGGGGTATTCCTATCTGTAAATTATAAATGTAAGGGTATTCCTATCTGTAAATTATAAATTTAGGGGTACTTCTACCTGAAAATTAGAATGAAAGCGATAAATAGTGTATTTAACCAAAGACGATAAAAAGATATTTGAGAAGAATTGAGATAGGTCTTGACTTGTCTTTCACTTTTCAATTTTTTTTCCAAGCTTCATAAAGCCTAATTCAAATTCTTTACATTTCCTTTTTTTTTTAATTAAATGCGAGAGGTTAACTTATACTTTTAAAAAAAAAAGCATTTAATTTTCTGAAAAAATTAAAAATTCCTCAACTCATTTTGTGTTCAATAACATTTGAACGACAGCCTACATTATGATTACCAATTTTGCTAATTCCAGCCAAGAGAACAACAACGGTGAAGATGAGAGGATCCCGTACTGCATGGTAGTTAATAGTGGCCACCTCCAGAGGACCCGCCATGTGTTCATCATGCTCCTCCTCCTCATGGTGCTTGTCGTCGCAGTTTCCATGTTTACCTTCTTGTCCGTGCTCACCAGTTTTGTTGTGCCCTGAGCTATTATTGGTCTGATCAGCACCATTCACGCTGTACATAGAATCTGTGACATTTCCGAGTGAATCGACAGCATTTGCCGTTGATGTGTGCATGAGAACAAGCAAGGTCAGAAAGACGGAGCCAAAGGCAAATATTTTTGCCCATGCCCTAGGTTGTTTAGATACTGTGGTGTGCCTCATAATTTGTTGTTTTGGTGGTATGCTTTTTTGTACTTGTTATGTTGTTAATCTTTATTTGGTTCTCACAGCATTTCCTGCCAGTCTGAAAAAAGAAAAGATTTATACTAGCATGAAAAAAAAAAGAGAAGATTTATATACTAGCATGAAAAAAGAGAGATTTAAACTAACATAAAAAAAAAAAGATTTAAAATTGCAAATCTGAAAATGGAAAAGAATCACATGTCTATATGCAGAAAAAAAAAAGAATTATACATGAATATCTGACAAAAAGACAAGAAAATGTGTAAACTTATATGCTAAAATGCGCTGTGATTGAAATTGCAACATCTGGGCCATGATTCACCGTTTGCTAGACAAACAAAATACGAGGGGGGGACACAAAGAAAATGGGGCTAGTCTTATAAACTAAGAAGTACATGATGGAATTTCACAAAAGATAGTCTACTGCTCAAAGTACTCTTTGTTGACAATAGAACATTTTTAAGTGACGATAACAAACTTTTGGAAATGATACTTTTAGAGTCATTTTGAGGAATATATGCAAAGACACCCATGAATGGCTGATCTATTGCCAAAAAATTCTCTACAACTCTTTTCAAGTTGAGGAAAAAGAAAAAAACGTCACACGGTGCATGCTCTAATATTTTGAAGTTATTTTTGCGGAGGAATGTTTGATCTATAATTGTCGATTTATGGAAACTGGCTTTATTATAATATAAATGGAGAATTTTAATTCCTCATGTATCAGTGCAAGGCTATCTGATTCTGAGTAACAAACAATTTATTTCAAATTGAACAAAACAGTATAGCCATACATAATCTTGTTGTTATACTTGTTGCGTTTTGCAGTTTTTGTTGCTCCTTTAGTCAGCTATAAAATGTACTTAGGTTCTGTTGAATAAATTGATAGATGGATACAAATAAATTCGTATCTCGTATTTTAATGCAATCTCAGAAAATCCCTTTTCATCAATATCTTTTAATATTTCTATAAACTGTGAGGCTTTTTCCAAACATCCCTTTTACTGTCAGAGGTTAAAATACTAGGAGCCAACTGAATAGAAAGCACCATGCGCCCAGGTCATTATGTGGCGCCCACTAGCTCGGTGACTAGCTAACCGCGCCGACCTTGCAGGCTAAAAACTCAGTAGTTGCTGTGCAGTCTGCCTCAGCAACTGTGCACATCAATAGTTGCAGTTTCCAGTGCATCAATGACTCTGCATCTAGTCTTTCTGCCTCAGATCTTGCTGGGACAATTAGAGTTGATCAACTTGATCAATCAGCTGCACAGTGAATAATAAGAGCAGGTCTGATTTGAAAGATATCTCAATAAAAATGTCTAGAATTCCACTTCATGAAAAAAAAAGTTACAATTAGACTAGAGTTTGTATTGCTTCTATACATGTAGAACAGCTGCTGCCAAACTATTGCCACTCATGTTGGGAGTGTCAAAATGTGCATTGTTCATAGACTGTGCTTCAAACCTGTCTCTTAGAAGTCTAACTTGGGATTGTACAGCTGAACGATTGTTGTGCTTGAAAAATAAATCTAAGATGAATAAATAGTAAACCTTTTAGTAATACTTCTAAAAGAGGAAATTTTTTGGCTCAGTATAAAAATTAATTACATTTACAAACTATTTTTTGGTGGAACACAAAATTTAGGATTGTAAAAATAATTAATAGTTGATTTTAAAATTATTTCTTTAAATATCATTTATAAATGGCTTCAGTTATACTTTCAAGCTGTAATTTGTTTTCATGTCTGTAAACTGCTTTCTTTATGATGAACAAAATCTTTTTAACAGAATGACATTTTTTAAAAATAATTTGTTTGTCTCCCTATTTTTTTCTTTGATTAAATTGTTCTTTTTAACTTAAATTAAAGACGTATGATTGACGGCTTGCACGCAGACTTGAAGAACCTATGCTCAATGTTCAGATTTCATAAAAGCTTGGTATGATTGAGCTTTATATTTATAACTTATAAGCTCAGCCTATGTGCAAGGTTTCAAATATTAACCATCATTTCGCCAGTAATCTGTAAATTAAAAATAATGCATTTCATTGCTCAGGACCCTCCGTTCCTTAAAAAATCAGATAATTTGTTGCTTTGAAATTTCGGCTTTAACTTAAGTTTAATTTTAGAGGGTGGCACACCTCTGTGGAAATCCTATAAAACATTACAGATGAAATGGTGAGTAATGAACAGTGTACATGTCATGTATAGGGAATCAAAATAAATTTAAAAGAAAACATGATCCACCTAGAGGACTTCACTTTCTATACACCACGGTGAATTGGTCTAGATTGTACTCTATATCCAGACTCTAGATGATAATAGAACCTACTGTTGTGAACAGGAGGCCGTTAACTACGCTAAACTACTAAAGCTACTCTAATACTATCCTAAAACCCTAAGAGTGAATACGCTAATCTCAGTAATAATCTAATAGCAATGTATCCCAACAAGTGGGAAAGAAGGCCTCGGAGTCAGGTTGTAGAACAGAAGGTACTTTTGAAACACAACTTTCCACAACACTGACGACTCCAAGACTGACGAGTCCTCGAGAGCTGCAGTTCAGCCTCAGGCCCGCCGTCAGGCCTCGGCTTCCTTCGCCGATCTCCGTTACTGCACGGAGTACCGGGTCAAAGGTGACCAATTTCACCACACTACCTTAAGCACAGTAAAACAAAAGGATAAAGATACCTCTTTGGCTTGTAGCCATATAGACAGATCTAGATCTGTGTAAATTACTTTTTAATTAGATATCTAGGCCTATTTGTTTTAAAGTCTTGAATCTAGAGTAGATAAACTAGATTCTAGGTTAGCCTGCAAAAAGTTGCATGAACTTTTTTACATGGGGTTAGCCGGATGCAATGCTTTCCAAGTTTAGAATCTAGATCTAGAATCTAGATCTTCACTTCTTGACACCATTCACAGAACTTACAAAACAGAGGTCCTGTCGCACACCAGGAAACAAATTGCAGTCTTGAGTTCATTTCAAACTTCGCCACAACCCACAGGCCTGACCCATGTAAACATACGAGAGTGTGGGAAAATGATTTTGTACCGTTGGACACTGCGGTGTACTCATAGAGGCGACTCGTATCAAATTCATCCGATTCCTTTTTATTCACAAAAATAGTCGGAAAAGAAACCCGATTACAAAACGTTCATGACATGAAGCAGAACCGATGGCCCAGCGAACAGCGAGTGGGAACTAGAGGTGGGGAATAGAAAACTGTAAAATTAATTACACTGCCTGTTTCAAGCCGTGACCTTGCTCCACGACTGTCGAGTCAAGCTAAACATCAAATTGGGTTTCTTGTTTGGTTTGATTTTTTTTTGCGTGAGATCAAGATGAAAAATATAATGAAAACGTATTCTTTGTGTGAGATCAAGATGATAAATAATTATGATGAAAGCGTCGTTTGCCTTTAGCGACCAATGAGGAAGTTCAACACAACAGTTTCGAGCATTGCGGCTTATGTAGTTTTACGACCTGTGGTTTTCCGAGGAAAAAGTTTTGGGTGGTGCTGACAGAAACTAGACTAGTGTGGAAGGCGGATGCGATAGCCATCGCCTGGCAAACCGGCTTTTCTTTTTTCCTTTGCTAGCCGAGGCAAAAAAAAGGCGTTTTACGTCAGCTGACGACTTAAAATGCATCCGTTGGCCTACTAAAATACTGTCTTATTGTAAAAAAATTAACAAAACGCCCTTTTATTGTAGGCCCAATCACCTCTCACTTAAATTGAGAAAAACTTTAAAATGCTAAAATTAAAAAGGATCAAACTTAGTTTTTGAAATTTGTATTTTAAAAAAAAACAGCAGATGCTGTGGTAAACAACTCAAAATTGCAAAAAAATTATAAGTAGCTGATATTTCAAAACTGTTTTTGGCAAGTAAAAGGTGGTCTGTCATCTAACGGCTGATAAAAGCGAATGAATGAGAACCTGCATTGGGCTTTATGGTTGATTGTCGTGGTTTAGTGGCAGACGCTCGGCTTTCGAACCGAGACGTCCGGGGTTTGAGTTTTGGTTTCGGCAGGTCAAAGTTTATTTATTTAGAATGGCTATTTACACACATTCTCAGCCTTGTTCGTGCGTTAAAGGAGTACCCGACTATAGGCAGTGAAAGATCTTGTTAATATGCTAGAGTCATGCTCCTACTTTGAAGCTCCAATGTGTGTTCAGAAGGTAATTTGGCCCGAAAGTCCACGTAAACGCTTAGAGCATTTTAGTGGATTAGTAGCTATATAAGCTTAAAACGCTCTTTTCTTTACTTTGACCAATAATCAATGCCTGAATACCATAGGAAAACCCCCGCCTCGTCTAAAAATTAAAACAAAAAGAGATTGTAGAAACTCATTCAATAGACGCTGTTATAGGCCTAGATGTAAGATTGCTGGCTTTGTGGAACATTGGAAAAAAGAACGTGTCGCTATTTGTTAGCTTTAGGCGTCCTTTAATTCTTTGCCCACTGGGGAATATAAAAATGCTCTTCATATGGGTTAGGATGTAACACACGAGAAGTTTGGCAGGCTTGTCCCAAGATATCCCCCCCCCCCCCGCACACACACACATACACGCACCTAGCATCACACAACATCTGTTTAGATCTGGTGTGACGCTATTAGTGTACCTTGCATCAATGTCAAAATCATTTGAAGAAAGCTTCCCAATCTCGACAGGGGCGTTGGTGTTTGCCTATTTGTTAAGATAAGATAAGATAAATTTTATTCATCCCATAGGAAATTTTTTAGTTGCTGTTGTTTGTGTTTTTGTTTTTTGTTTTGTTTTTGTTTGTTTTTTTTGCCTCAAGGGGGGATAAAATTTCACATTTTTTAAATTTATTGGCTTGGTTGTTGGTTGGTTGGAGAGAAGACTTCAATTTATATAAAATAATGTTCTCTGTATCCACTTTAAGATGTCTAGAGCTAAAACTTACTAAATGATCACAAACTTGTATGTAGCAAAAAGCGGGACATGAGCAGGGTAGGAATCGAACTCTCACCACCCATGGTCATTCACAGGAAGGCAAGGGTTAAGATGGAGAGGCCACATAGCTATGCACTCCAGAACAAACTAGAGATTACAAGCCCTGGTTTTTCGTACGCCTCTCTTTTTAAAATGATAGAGAACCGTACGTGCAGGCCTCTTTGAAGAAGGAGACACAACTTTAATTTTTGGAAGAACGCCTGAAGAAGAAAACTTACCAGCCTAGAAAGCAAAATTATTGACTGGTCAATTGGTCATTCGTCTTGGGAAAGTCCATTAGCGTAGCCCGCGTTATGAGTTATTGCAGTCACATGTTACTAGCCCGCTTGCGTTTAGAAGACATACAAGTAATACATGTAACCGAAGAAACCTATCAACTGTAAGCCAGCGTTGTAACAACTACAAGTAGCCTACATTAATTTTAGCGCAGGTTAAGTCAACACAACAGTATAAAGTCCCCATGAGCAGAAAGATTAATTAATAACATCTTACACAGAAAAAACCCTTTGGGTTGGGATGAATAAGTAAGGCTAATACTAATATTTCTACAGGGGATATCAATAAAGCATTATTTTGTTAACACAGACAATATGTAGCGGCGTGCATGCCGTTCTGAATAATTATTATGTGTTACTATATTAATGTAACAAAATGTTTGCCAAGTTAACATGCAATGTGTGTTGACAAAAAACATGATAATGAAGAAACGTACCTTGCGCTGATCATACCCAATGCACTTGCTGGTTTCTAGATGTTCTTGTCCTATAATAATTTAGCAGCCTATGTTTAGTGGGCACTCTCAGCCAATCACTGTATCCAAGTAACATAAAGCGAATCCTTGTCACAACACTCTGCAATGTCTCTGGAGCGTCTCTGGACTGGTGATCTTTTTACTTTTTGTTGTCTTTTTTGTTTTTTTGTTTGAATGTTTGGCTTGGTTCGGTTTTTACTTTCACATGTTGTCTGCCCCCATATGAAATGTTGTCTGCCCCCATGTGAAAGGGCACCTGCCTATAATAATTTGAAATGGGAAAGGTGTTTTGAAAAGTATCCGGCCTAAGTACGCTCCAAAGTCCTCCGTAACGAGTACCAGTCATGTCAAACTGGCTTTAGTTGCTTCTAGTTTCCGAGAAAATACGATTTAAAAAATGAATGACGACCCGTCGAAAGTTGTGATTATAGATTGTGTTAGAAGTACCTCTTATATTTTTTATTCTCTAAGGCGTGTGGTTTGGTCTGGGTTTGATCTAATTCGAAATGTACTGAGGCCTAATTTATGCTTGCAGTTAAAACTGAAAAAAAAAAGTTTACACATGTAATACTGGGGCCTGGCTCAGTGATTTGCGCGTCGGACTCGCGATCGGGTGGCGGGGTCGATTCCCAACCATGACACATGTTGTAGTTGCCTTAGGAGAGCATTTTATCCACACTTTCTTCAGTTCACCCACTTGCAATTATGTACCTGGCTAAAGGCAGTGCTGGAAATTTGTGGAATACTAGTATTTGAGCGCCCAACAGGCAGCCGTACTCCAATGCTCTGATAATATGAGATGTATTATTTTGCTCTTGTGTGTATTGGCCCGTTGGGGCAAATATGTGAAGTCTTGAGACTGCCTTCGGCGAAGGGAGACTATACCCATAATACTATGTTTTTTTTACCATTGCGAGCTAATTCGATTGTATATTAAGGTCACGGTTACCGGTGAAACGATTGCATTTTACGGGTATGTGAAATCACTTTTGCCTCTGTACTGATATCATAAGCTTGTTCACACTCAGCGCCCTGAATGACTCCATCGATGTTACAATCGAGCAGTTATTACTAGGTCAGGCAATTTAAAATTTGAAGAGCCGTTATACTTTAACATGTCGTCGCTTATCGAGGCCTACTTAATTACATTACTGCATGCGGTATCTTTATATACGCAACCAGGGTTACATTAGGTACACCATGTAAGTAGATTTGGCTTCCAAAGTAAAATTCGCATAGTTTCGAATCCATAATAGTGCATGTAAGGCTTTTTTTCTATTGAAAGCAAGCGCGAAATCAACAAATGATTGTTGCAGCGGTTTAAAAAGCAGTTCTAGGGTAACCACTATTATGTATAATACAATGTATTTTAAACTAGTGAAATGTTGTTCAACTGAAGTAATATTCATACCCCAGCTGTGCTTTCATTAAAGTAGAACTTAGTCTACAACCCATTGAAGGCTATTTATATGAAAAGGTATCGTCATAGTTGTGTCCTGTTTCTATCTAAACACTTACACGCTTAGCTACAATCTTTACAGATACTCAGCTAGTTTTGGTTTACTCGGTACCCGACACTGTCAAAATTCTCCCCGGTCTGTCTGTCTGTCTGTCTGCCTGTCTGTCTGTCTCTCTCTCTGTTTCTCTCTCTATTTCTCTCTCTCTCTCTCTCTCTCTCTCTCTCTCTCTCTTTCTATTTGTCTATCTCTCTGCTTTTCGCCAATTATTAGGGACAGCGTGGCAGAGTTGTCAGCGCGTCGGACTTGAGATATGGAGGTCGCGGGTTCGGTTTCCGACCATGTCATGTTGCAATTGCCTTTTGAAAGCAATTTACACTAACTTTGCCCAGTCCACCCACCTGCAAAATGGGTAACTGGCTAAAGGCAGTGCTTAAAATTTATGGAGTGTTATTATTTGAGCGCCTACCAGGCTGCCGTACTGTAATGCTCTGAAATATGAGTTGAATTTCCTTTGGTGTGTATAGGCCTGCTGGGGTAAATATGTGAAGTCATGAGACTGCCTTCGGCTGTGGAGGACTCTAAACATATTTATTTATTTATTCCACTTTATACAGCCTATCCTGTATATTTCTTATTTCTCCCCATTCCCTCTCTTTGATCTCTATGCTCTTTTGATATCATTCTCTAATTTGCTTCCGCTGTCTCTTGACCACCCTCTCTTTTACTCTATCTTTCTGGATTTGGTTATCTGTTTCTCTCTCTGACTCCCTCTTT
>BMAT01011385.1:0-25126 GCA_019649035.1 Elysia marginata
GGTGTCCAAGAAAAATGTTTTACACCCAAGGACTTTGGCTCCTTCAAGTTCCATGTTATAGTTTAGACTTCTCTTTCTTTTTTAAACAGAGGGGTCCACTTTGGCTGTCGCTTTATCCTTTACTTGAACATTGTGAAAGACATAGAGTCTCCGCATATCTATACTACCAGTACCACTCCTCCAAAACAGATGAAACATGGTTTCGCGTTGCCCTTTCCTTATTGTTTGTTGGCAATGCATGCGACACTTTGGTCCACATCCAGCTTTCATTTTCTTTCTTTCAATCACACGTCCCTTCCTACTGGTGTAGCTTTCTCCCAGATTCAGAGATTTCTTTCTCTGAACATCTTTCCATGAACACTCATTCCTCCTCCTTTTCCTTCCACGCTGCGTTGACCCAGGTTCAGGGGAAGTCTGGATACTAGTGTCAGGGGTAGGAGCAGCACTGCATTTCAGAACACTGACTTGGGTACTGGTTGATACAGCAGACGTTGGTATTTCAGAGTTATCACGTTCCATGTCACTGTAGGCTGGTATGAATGGTTCTTGGTGAGCTCATTTTGATCGCTCTGGGTCTCGAGTTATGACATGCTTCGCATCCACGGAAACCTTGTATTTCAATGGTGTGTTCTCTTGGGGATCACTCTCTATTCTCTGTCTTTTTCTGGGAGTATGTTTCGGTGATGTCCAGTTAACATCGTCAACTGAAGGATCGTAATCTGGATCTACGTGTGAGTTTTCCCAGTTGTCAGAGCTGCTGTCGTCGTTTGCAATGCTTTGATAAGCTTCTTTCCGCCGTCGAACTTTTTGGACTTGTCGTTGTAACTCCATCAAAGGTAGCATATTGTCAGTATCTGTATCAGTATCTGCTACCTTGTGAGTTTTTAATTAAGATTTTTATATTCTAGCCAAAGGAACATCAGAGTCGGATGATTCATTCCAGTTGGAAGGCCCGGTAGCGTGGAGGTTATGGTAAACTGAATCTGATGTTGAGATAGCAACTGACACAAGTGTCAGCTCAAAAGGGCATGGTGAATGTCCTATTGAACATGCCAGTGAGAGCAGAAACTCTTTCACTTCTTGCAAGGATCGATGGGTTGTCAAAACTGCAACCCCTTCTGAGCAGGCCATTCCATCAACACTCCTGTTGTGTGGATCAAAGATATAGAAATTGTTTTCATCTTTGATGATTGCAGATGCATTTGGCATCGTCTTTGGATCAATGATGAGAACTGCAAACTTGCTGATCATTGATAGTGATCTTTCGAGGCAGTTATAAGGTGGACAGCCTTCTTTGCTATCTAAAAGACCAAAATATGAATCGCCGTTGTGCATTTCAACTTCATACCCAGATATTCCACACTGCATGGGGAAATCACTCATTTTCGGATATGTCACTGAGGAGTATTCGAATAACTTTGTGTGAAGATTGTCACCGTTTATCAGGATAGTGTCGATATCACTGCTGTCCCAGGTTGATGCAGGTTATGGCTCATGGTGAATAAAAGCTGCCAGTGAGTTACTCATGCATTGTTTACCATTGTTTCTGAATAGACTGGAGCCTTGTTGGAGTGTACCAAGGACAGGCATCTTCACACGCAATCTCTGGAAAGGGGGAATGCAGCAAGTTATAATCTACTGGTCCGCTGTCTTTGTTGCGAGCGACAGAGAGAGGGAGGGAGAGGTATATAAATAAGGGGGTTGGGAAGGGTATAGCAATTGACTGATCAGGTGGTCTGGAGGCATGAGGGTTGGCAAAGGTCCAGGATTCTTGAGAGCCTCCAGCCTTCATTTCAGGATCAATTTTCTTGATGTATGACTAAAAGATTCATCCCATGGGCCTTCGGGCTTGGCAACTTTTTCTTGTTGCAGTTTCATAGTGATTTATTGACGCAGAACGACTTGCCACAGATAGATATTGACGGACAGACTGAGTTACAGACAGGGCTTGGCAATGTGCAGGTGGTACTAATAAAAACAGTATATAAGATCTATATCTTCTTTTTAAGGAACTGTCAATTAAAAAATCGTAATGCAATTTCAAATGCATCAGATGAGACTAAATAAATCAACTACGACTTCAAACATGAAACATTTCTTCGTCCGTTAAGTGAATTGCGTTGCCTTGAACTTGTTGAAGCAACATAGATCTAGCTAGCTTTGTTGACATACCGTGCCACTTGAAATGTGTGCTATTTTATCAATTAAGACTTCATAATACGTAAATGAAAAAAGTTAACTCACCTTTGGTGTAGATTTTCAAGGTGTCGATAAGAGGGCTGTGAAGTTCTTGGGAAATATTAGTGGGTCGATCAAGAAAGGAGATTATATCGCGCAACAACTTAGACAATGAAGAACCAAAATGGCTGACTTACTTTCATCCACAAAGGAAGTCCCAGGGTAGGGGAAGTATTTACAATAACTCTTTGCATTGATGCACGTTGCATTAGAGGGCAAATAATAACGGTTGTCTGCATTTGTGAAAGAGTTAGTGCTCACAAGAAGATTAAATATTGTAACTTGGTTGGCTTTGGATAAACTTATCTAAGCGTGACCCACGTATACTATGGTAAGTCGATATACAATACATCTACACAGCCAATTTAACGCGCAAACTATGGTAACTTGACTTGCAATAGTATAAGTCGTGTAATTTTGTTGTGTTTGACTTACAATATTTTTAAAAAGTTGAATAACTTCTTCAAAACCAGTATTTGTTCGGTGACACCTGTGGGGAATGTGTATAACACTACACACATCCACCATGTAAAAAAGGTCAATTTTGGCCAAAACCCGGCTTACCATATTTACGTGACGGCCCTCGAAATACATGTATCGTAGTTGGTGCAGTTCTCACGTCTGGCAGATCTCGAGTCCAAACAAAAACAGGCTCAGTCATTATTTAACACTTAGGCCTTAGTGGAAACTCTTCGAAGTTCAACAGTGCAGTAAGTTAATGTGTTACTGAGCGTTTAGTACCTGAAGTAGGCCTACCAGGGGTACTTGGAGATAGGTGACTCTTATACTTAAACAAAGAAAGCGCGGATCTGGAAAAAACTGGTTAAAGAGGTAAAGACGGTCCGAAATGAATGAAAAAGGAGGGGAGGGGGCAAAGAAAATATAAAGATATGAAGAGCTAAAATAAGCAAGGAATGAAAAAGGAACGCACCAAAACACTTAAAGAGTGATACTAAACAAGAAGGAAAGCCAGCGTAAAGATCTAAGTCACAGAGCACAGGGGAAAAAAGAACTAAGCAGAGGACGAAAACTAGGAAAGTACAGTGAAAGGGGGAAAGAAGAAACAAAAGAAAGAAAGGGGGAAAGATAACCGAGCGAAAAGGAGAAAGTAAACTGTGTAGAAAAGTAAAGGAATAAGGAAGGGGAAAAGGGAATAATCTAGATGGTCGTCAAGCTAGGCTAATGGCCGCTGACACCGCAGTGAGCTTGAATCGAAATGGAGGGAGAAAAGAAAGACGTCTATGCACAGCACAGGACTGTCAATCGCTAGATCTATAATAAACGGAGGAGTAAGATTACTTAAGAAAATACACATGTACTCATCTGACAGAAAATACTCCAAGGAAAACAGAAAAAAGGTGAATGATAAGTCAAACCAGACCAGCAAGAAAACACTACCCATTCACCTAAGAAAGTCATAACCGGAAGTCCTGAAACTAATTAATTTGACCACATAGGGCCATTGTTTAGTCATTAAAGTGCTTCCTTTATGTTCTGATTAGCATAGATTATATTTGTAGTAGCTTTTAAGGTCTGGATGATCCCATCCTTGTCGCCCATGAGGTGGATTGTAATTAAGGGTTCTGGAAACACTCAAATCAACAGCCAGCCATCTTCATCATGCGCAGCAGAATGTTTATTTTCTATAATATGCAACAAGGGATATCACACCAAAAAATAAACAAGTATAACATAATATATTATGGAGGAAGGGAGATAGTTTCCATCAATGCAATATACGAATACAATATATAGGATTACCACCCTTGGATAACCTGACTATGATTGTTACAAAGCAATATTACTTTACTACAATAACAGTAATAGGCCTACATCTTAGTTTTAATGGCAATACTTTCAAACCACATGGTCGGGTGGTGATCCTCGTACTTGAGGCAGCGTATGGACTCATTTATTTGGAGTTTTTTTAGACATGAACTCATGTTTGGCGTTGTTTTTTTTAAATTTCAAATTATTTGTTTACGCTTAGGATATCTCAGATTTTGCGCACATGTTTTAGGCTACACTATTGCATGTAAAGAATCATTTTGTGTTGAGGCAAAAAGCAAGAGGAGCCCTGACATGTATTATTACTCTACGTTTTTGTTTTACTATCTGTGTAAAAACTTTTCCAACCTCTTAAAACAACTATTACTTAAGTGTCAATTACCCTATTTTGAGAAATCTGAGGTTGAAATTTAAACTTAGATTTAAATAGTTCCTCCTCTAGTGATTTTTCCATTGGTCATTTTACAGCAGTGAAAATCAGAGTTGAGATCAATTTGCTTTGAAAAACCCCATTCTGTTCTATACGACTATGTGAACCTTTAAATTGGTTTTGACAAAATTGGCACTTGGGCAAAGCTGCATTAAGGGTTCGATTAAGGAATGTACATGTTACCTTAGGGTAAAAGTATAGACATTTTGATTTACATGTATTAATGAGTCAGACTTACTTTGAAATTCCTTGCTTAAACAGTCACTAAAAATACATGTATGTAACATTTTCCCGCTATTTCAAAGTGGAAAATACTATTATCCATCTGTAGACTGGTTTGCATGCTAATAAAATTTGCATCTCATTTTATAAGAAAATCCCTGTTTTGCCAAAATTAGAGTTTATATCTTCTTTGTCATGTGTTATTAAATGCTTTTTTTTACTTTTGCTCATGCAATAGTCTTTGCTAGTTCACAAGCGTTTATTCAAATTGAAAATTTACGTACTTGATATGTAGCTTAGGTTGTACTAAGCAATATTATGAAACTATCCAAGCCCAATTAGCTGTGACCTTAAGACCTAAGCTTGCCTAGCAATGTGGTAGGTCTGAAGGGTGTATAAATGTTAGTTACCAGTAACTTTGTAGCATTTGTTACAGTAAATTCACAAAGGTTTATGAGATTCTCTCCTTCACCCAGGTATAGAAACTGTGTGTCTCAGATGTTGGGAGTCAACGTAATGTCTAAGCCATATTCTGTGGAAGTAGCTGGAAATGAAATAGACGTAAAAAGATATAAATGTATAGGACTTGAACATGATTCTAAACTACGTTTCATACTCTGTTTTTATTTTCTCTGTTCGCTTCCTGTAGGCTTATGCAGCACATGTAACACATCATGTTTTGACATTGTCATTTTACAACCTGATGTATTTTTAAGACCATTGAAATATATATGTGTGTGTGTGTGTGCTACTGCTAGCTCTAATTCCTGATGTTGAACCTTCAAGAGAAAGTGCTAGTCTAAAAAATTAAATGCTTGTTATTATCATTGTAAAACTGAGAGAATTTTTTTTTCAAATCGAAATCCGTTACATTTTTCACACATTGACGTTTCAACCATATTAATATCTCCAAGAAAGAGATGTAGATCTAGTAGTTGTAATCAAAACTTATTAATGTATACAAAAGTTTTTATGAGTTACTCAATGAAAGTGTGAGAGAGCCAATAACACTATTATGAAAATTTATGTCACATGAATTTGAGTTTGGTTTATTTAGTCGTGTATTTCGGATTTCAGCATTTTCAATAATTTAAGTGGCTTTAATGTTTTAATTCAATTTACCGAGAAAGATGTGTTATTTAGTAACACAAGTTTTTGTTTTAGCATGATTCAATGTTCCATAACTGAACTATAAAATATATTTTTTAAATGATTAAGTTTCATTTATGCATTATGGTGTCTTATTTCTAAAATGCTAAAACTGAAGCATTTTGTAGACCATTGATACCAGTAGTAATTTTACAATTTACAAGCTTTTGGCATGTAAAGTTTATCACAGTGTTGTTTTGAAATAAAGTTTCCTGTTGTTCATTAATATCTGCATTTGTTCCAATTAAGTATTAAGACATTGAGACACTGTTGTGAATTTTATATGTTTGCATAGTGCCAAACAATCGAAATAGGGTAATAAGTTTATATTACTTGGACAATGCATTATGCCTGTACTCACATTAATATCCAGGCAGCTACAAATAAGATAAAGGCACCGACAAGTGCCACAGTCCCTTTGTAAAAGCCCAGGGTGGCGTTGTACACATAGAGGAACGTTGAGCCCACAGCAAAGCTGAAGCTTTCTAGGACAGCTATTGTAGCAAACATAGTTCCTGAGAAAAAAAAATCACAACTCAATTGATATTAAAGTTAATACCCATTATTTCAATGGCTCCTTTTGTACCGTTATTATTTTTCATTATGCTAAGTCTCAAGCTTGGGCTCCAGATTTCAAAGTGTTTTCATTCACTTGTTTTACCACATGTCATTTATAAAGTTTCAATCTTTTGTGAAAGTTTATAGTAAGGTTTTTAGGTGACTACCTGTACTGTCTCATACACACGTCACCTAAATTAATCTTTGGACAGACTTGACAGACAAGTTTTGCTGGTTTCCCCATGGACTGTCCCATTTACATGGTGCTTAGTTTTTAGTTTTAATCCTTTGCAAGGGATTCGACTCATTGTTCCAATGTTTTTCCATGCATTGTCTCATTCATCTCTAGGTGACTTAGTATTAATTCTTTGTATGTTAAGAGATGTCCCCAAGCACTGTCTCGTTTATCTAGGCGCTTAGTTTTAATCTTTTCCAAAAGTTTGGAATTGTTGCTACGAGGTTTTCAAGTCTCTATACACCGTCTCATTCTCATGTCGCTTCGTTTTAATCCTTAGTAAGTTTTGAGTCAGTGCTCCGAAGTCTCCCCATGCACATGTCGCATCAATTTATTCATTGCAACAGTTTACGGTCAGTATAATTATGTAGATCGAGGAAAACTAACCACCTCACCTTCATGTCTTTGCATAATATCGTTGGCAATTTTCACGCTCCACACGGTACAACATCTCAAACTTTGTCAGCTTGAAATACACTTGCCTTATTTCTGCTTCAGCCCCAAAACTTCTTTCTTCATCTAGGCTTACATCGCACTTCATATCACTTTTATTGAGCATATCGGCCATGCCCCAGCCCATCACTTTTTGTGATATAACCAAAAACTGTCCTTATTTTATTAATAAGTTTTACGACCAAGCAAGTCTCAAAACATTATGCTTCCCTGAAAACTTACTTATTAGGTAGCTTTTCTGTTGATGAGATTAACATTGCTCGGGGGAATCACAATTGGCATTGCGCCTGGGGCTGCTTTCATTTTCCTTTGACCTTTGTTATGTGTCACATCATTATATGGGCCTAGGTTAAATGCAGCACTGACTGTTTTATTTTTTCGGCTGCTGCTTAAAAACCTATGAACGAAGCTTTTGAAACTTGTTTTCTTTGTCCTAAATCCTATAATGTACACTACATTCTAGAGGAATTTTCTCCACTGTAACTAAGTTCTTTCAGTTAGATAAAGATTGTGTACTACTTCAAAATTCGTTTGTCTCTCTCTAAAGGTTTGTTGCATACTCATCGTGCATACTCATACATGCTGTTGATGTTCATGTATTTACATGTATTTCTTTGTCTGTTTATGTTTACATGTTTCTGTTTGTCTGCCTGTGTGATCGTTAACTGTCTGTCTGCCTGTCTCTGTCTTTCTTTGTCTCTCTGTCTATCTCTTTCTCTCTGTCTGCCTGTCTGTCTCTCTCTCTATCTCCCTCTCTCTCCCAAGTACATGTTGCTATGCATTACTTATGCATTTACGTACACATAAGCAGTTACCTTGTGCTTCAGATCCAACCAAACGAGACAACTCGCCCCTGATCATGCCCATCGGGATTTGATGACCAATAGATAGAGCAGGCTCTGAAACCAAGGAAAAACAATCCGCTTTTGAATCTTCCTTTGTTCTGTGTAAGTTTAAGCTTCTGTCCTGTTATGCCTATGCAGTGATTCCACAACGCCGATTGAGCAACAAGAATTCATTCTGTGTATGAGGAAAGCAAAATGATTACGAGGGTGGATCAATATGTTCTGAGAGTTGCTCTGTATTTTCTAAACTGTTTATGAGACGTACATGAAACTTTCAGAGTCCTTCAAAATATTCTCCATGGCTCTCTATGCAACGTTTCAGTCTGATCTTCTACTTCCAGAACGCGCCATGGTAGTCTTCTTCCGGTATGGTCCGCAGCTCTGAATTCACTGCTTTTGCAAGGTCTTGAATGCGGTCAAACTTCCGTCCAGCTAGCCTGTCCTCCAGAAACGGAAACAACCATAAGTTACATGGTGCCAAGTCGGGACTGTAGGTGGGGCGAGACTTGAATTCCTAGCTCTCGCAGTGACTGAGTTGTGGCGCTTGCTTTATGGGTACCTGCATTGTCATGAAGAAGCAAGGTCCTGGAGGTGCTAACCTTTGGTCGCTGCTCATTGATTGCTGATTTCACCTGGGAAAGCACATTCTGACATAATATGTGGCAGTCATTGTAGTGTCTTGAGGCAAAATGTCAACTACAAGTGGGCCACTGTAATTTAAAAATACCGTAAATATTCTCTTTCAACTTTGAAATCCTGGACGCAACACGGCGGGTCTGTCTCCTTGCACATCTACCCACGTGCGATAGAGGCATTTCGGTGGGATGATAAAGAAAGGGAACCAAGTTTCATCACTTGTAACGATGTCAGAAAGCCTTTTAGGGCCATGCGGTTCAATTTATTCAGCAATTCCGTTGCACAACGAACCCTTTATCTCTTTTGATCAACCGTTAACAAATAGGGCATCCATCGGGCACATACCTTTTTCATACGGAGATGTTCAGTTATTCTGTTATGAACTGTACCATACGAAAGGCCGTTGGTGTCGCTTAATTCTTGCACAGAGATATGGGGATCTTCATCAATGTCCATCTTGATAGAAGCAATAGTCTGCTCGTTCACCAATGATTTTGGTCGCCCGGGACGAGAGCAATCGGAAAGTGATTCTGTACCTTCATTGAATTCCTTTACCTAACGGCAAACAGTTTGATAAAAACAGGCACAGTCCCCACAGTCTGCAAAGTTTCATCGATCAGCTTTGCGGATTCACCAAGTTTACTAACAGCACATGAAAATGTAGAATCGCATGTTTTCCATCATGAACTCCATCTTGATTGCTGCAGAGCTTTTCACCGCATATTTTCATGACGTCATAAAATAGATAGTGACGACGTCACATGGAATATTTTTATTTGGTTTAAAAACAAGCTGATGATCATTTTCATGGCATGACTACCAAAGGTCGCGCATTTGCAAACAGGAAGGTCACTCTCATTACTTAATGATTCACCCTCGTATGGTAACAAAATGATTTGCTCAAGATGAAAACGGATAATTTTTTTTTGTTAACATGTAAAGTACATTGTTTAGGTCATACGAAGATCATTCTACATTGTAAGAATCTAAGGGTATGGGTTTTTAGGGAGGTATTGCGTTTGTGTTATGAAAAAGTTCTATCTATGTTATCATCAGCAATTAGTGTAAAGTCTGCTGCATCTGACATTTACACTACTTACGGAAGTAAAGTTTAAAGCCTGTATCGGCCAGGGCGAGGAAAAGGTATCCCCCGGCCTCGGAAAGCATTCCAAGCACGCCAACAATCATCCCGGGCAAACAGCGAATTAGCAGCGGTCCAATGAAAATCGTAACCATGTTAGCACTCAAATCACTGCCGAAAGAGAACCAACCAATCATGGAGGACGACCAGCATATTGGTTCGTTCATAAGGTATAATGATTGCACCTGTTATTTGAAAAAAAAAAAGGTTAGAAGTTTGATATGGAAGAGTAGTTTACCTTGCAATAATAACATAGAGTGGTGACCTTAACATCACAGGTTACTTATAAACCGTAAGTTTTAATTCTGTACGGTGCTTGTTTACTTTTGATGCACCTGGACACAAACAAAAAAACTAGATATAACAGGAGTGATGGGACCAACACAAAACTCCTGTTATATCAGATTCCTATTACTTCAGAATCAGTAGGAAAGCTAGGAAAATAGATAAAACATGAATTTATTTAGCCTATAGACTGGTGTTTAGACTATAGAGCAGAGTCAAGGTAGATAGAAACTTCTATATTGCCACTCGTGATGATGACACGTAAAGTGTTCTTTTAAAGTTATAGGCCTAGATTGTATGGAGATTAGAGATGATTCTGTTGTGTCCTGAGTATAGGCCTTGACTAAGATAAGAGAGATAGAGAGGTGGGAAAGAAGCTTAAGCGCCTTGTACTTAGAGAGCTTGGCTTGCCATTCCTGTTATAACCAGTTTAGTCATCTGATTACCCTGCTATTAGTGCTAAAGACAAAAAAGGAAGAAAAGACGGGGATTGAATCCCTTCTATTATAACCGGATCGCCGTTATATCAGGGCTTGTTATAAATGGTCTCTGTTGTTACAGTTTTTCAAGGTTATTTTCAAGGCTAATACTAATAGTTTTCTAATTTTTTTGGGTTATTTAAACGTAGGCTTATCTTTTGGGGTTATTTTTCAGGCTCCTTCCGTTATTCTTACTTTCTTCATCCCTAACATAGCAACCAACATCAGAAAGGTAGCGGCCAAAGCCGAGATGAACATCTTTTTAACGTTTTGGTCGTTGAAAGTTCCAGCAGGAAACGCAAACATTGACATCCAACTTTTCCAATCAGGGATACCATCATCTTGAATCTGTGTGTATCCAGCTTTTGTTCGACTTCCTGGTATTGCCAAAACTTGAGGTTTTCGGTTAGGCAATGCGAAGATAAGAAGAAGACTGTTGAGTAAAGATATGTATGTAATGTAATAAAGCATTTCCAAACGTACAACGTACATGGACTTTTTGCAATAACAGTTTTGTGCTACTGAGGAACTCATTTTTTTCCCACGGGAGGCTTGTGCTAAAATCACTCCATGGGCTACAATTTAACTGCATTCCTCAAGTTCATGAATTATTAAAAAGACTGCTTTAACCAACAGAAACGTTACAGATGTTTGAATTAATTACATGGGTACCCCACTGTACCTAAGTGGAATCCACTTAATGTCAACAATTTAGTTTAATCAAAGAAAACTCAGCCTATCTCTTTTCCTTTGACTCTATCCAGATTGCAGTGTTACATAATCATGAAGCTTTAAAAAAATGGTTCATAGTCTTCCACCGCGTAGGCAGTCTCAAGACTTTACATATTTCCCCCAGCAGGCCAACACACACCAAAGCAAACTCAACTCATATTTCAGAGCATTACAGCACGGCTGCCAGTTAGGCGCTCAAATACTATCATTCTACAAATTTCAATCACTGCCTATAGCCAGGTTCCAATTTTACAGGTGGGTGGACTGAGGAAAATGTGGATAAATTGCTTTCCTAAGGCAGTTGCAACATGTGTCGAGGTGGGAATCGAACCCGCGACCGCCGGATCACAAATCCGACGCCCTAACCACAGAGCCACGCTGCTCCTATATGGTTAAAGTAATCAAAGAAGTCCTAATTGCAATCCTCGACCAATCGAAGTTGCGTCACTCACCGCCTGGCCATTCAAAATCTAACCAAATTTATAGAAGTTTTTATAGAATTGCGGTGCAGGGTCTCAAAACCACGCAAACACACATAAAAATTAAAGTGGCCTGTTATGCTTAGGAATATACACTCTAAACATTTTGTCACTTTCACTTATGGGCTTACTATCATCATAAACAATCATTAACATTATAAATCGTCTTTTTTTTCTCTTTTCTGAGTTTAATGTTAGAATAGGTGTAATGTTATTGATCTTAGTAATGTTTATTAAAAAAAAAAACAAAAAAAAACATCTAAGACGATACATACATTTTTCAAAACGTAAATTGATCTCTATTTACTGGTACCTGTATTGGTCTGTATTGAAATTATGGAGTCGGTTTATCAGTCGACCTTATGCCACATTCACTGATTGCTTGATTTGATAAACTAGATATGGGAAAAATTTCCGACCCTTGACCTAATCCAATATAATACACAATTGTAGATTATAAAATAAATTGTTTAAATTATATAAAGCCAGATAAATTTACAATAAGAAGATTCAATGCCCCAATATCCTCATTGTTGCACAACTGGCGTGAACAAACCAAGTGAACTTTAAATAAATAATTTGGTTTTTCTCTCTTTTTCTATTATATATATGTATATGTACCACACTCAGTTTGAACAAATGAGATAATTATCACCACCGATGCTTATAGTTATTGTAGATTTACATTTAAAAACCAAATAATAGGCCTATCAATATAAGTTGAGCTCACTATTTCCATACTAATTTACATATTAGGCCTGAAAAGCCTATTCTACTTTTCAACAAAGATGAAACCTCAGAATACAGGCCGAACATTATTATAAAACTCGCATATTTTCTTTGGTCAA
The DNA here is from genome assembly GCA_019649035.1 of Elysia marginata. Taxonomy (NCBI): domain Eukaryota; kingdom Metazoa; phylum Mollusca; class Gastropoda; family Plakobranchidae; genus Elysia; species Elysia marginata. The sequence goes on from BMAT01011385.1 coordinate 12,519, forward strand.
GTAAAATCGTTTTTCTCATCAATGTTCACTTTATTAATTTGCATTTCTTCAATGGTGGTTCATGGTTTGGCAGCTTTTTTGCTGTAAAAGATGAAATTCGGATACTGAAAACCTGTAGAAAGAAAATTTTAGTAATTGCCTTTCCGTTCAACAACATATTTTTGGAAATCGTATAGGAACGTAAAACTACCCAAAAGGGCTCTTTCTAACTACTGACCCCGAGACAGATGCAGCGAGAGAGATCCATCCTGGAAGCATGAAGCCGTTCTGCTGAATCATTTTACCTACTACGATATTTAGTGCCGCTGTCGTGCCACTTCGAACCCCTTCCAGTATCACCATGGCAGTTGTCCTGCTCCTGTTCCTGCCGGAAATGTCTGACGTGTAGAGGAACAAACCCAGAAGTACGCCGACATACTGAAAGTTTCAAAGACCGTCACTTCATAAACTAACACTAAATAGCGCGAGTGGAGAGAGATAGAGAGAGACAGAGACAGATAGATACAGAGAGAGAAAGAGAAGAGGTGGGGGAAGGGAGAGAAAGGGAAAGAATTACATGTAGTTATACAGCAAAAGAGTTAAACTTAAAGGGTAGATGCATTAAGATATGTTTGATGATATTTTTAGAATAATGGATTTATATGGAAACTATAACACCTTAAATAAAAGTTTAGTTGACAAACCCGAATGTAGAGTTTGAAAAGTAACAAACTTGAATTCAACTAGGAATTTTAAATAATGCATTGTTAATCAATAAGTGTAAGTGGTTATGTTTTACTCGTTAAGATCGCAGGCAAGTTTGGCTTTGAAATGGCGATTATTTCTCAATACATGTTTGCTGTAGACTAATTCAAAGCACTCATAACTACTTCGAAAACACGAAAGGTACTTACATTGCCGGAAATGCCCTCCACAGCGTAAGGTACAAAAAACCAGTTAAGATCAGTCTTAAGATAAATCAGAGTCACCAATCCTGCGCACTTGAATGTGTAGCCAAACATAGGTATGAACAACTGGAGTTTACGGCCAATGGATCTAGCGAATTAAGATAATTCATCTTTTAATACTGATATTAGATTTTTTACAAAGGTTCTTTGTACCAAAGGCTTACCCACAAAAATTATTCTTCAAGGAACAATCCCAGAAGAATATGCACTAAAATAACCACCATCATTATTATCAATGTTTGAATTAGAAGCTAATAAAACTAAGCGTTTTCTCGTTTGATAGTACCAGTCTAGTTTTTGTCTACTACTACAAGGCTACTACTACCACTACCATCACCACCACCACCACTACTACTACTACTACTACTACTACTACTACTACTACTACTACTTCTACTACTAGTGTTATTGCTGCTGCTGCTGCTTCTGCTCTTCACACTTTTATCTTTAAGAACAGTATAGCTATTTTAATATATTATGTAAACGAAGGGAAGAATTTCAAATACAGATTTCAAAATCAAAATCTTGATACACCTACCCACCCACACCCACACACACAAATAATCAAGATGTGAAAAATGAGAGACCGCTTAGAGACCAAGTATACAATATTATTAAAGGAAAATAGATCGGTAAATATGAGGTTAGGAAGAGTGGCAAGGAGCGAGGAAAATATTGGACAAAAAAGTTCACCTCGACAGCATCCCAAGCATGATGCATGATGGTATTCCTAAACCATAGAGAGTCAAGTCGAAGAAGAGAAGCTTTTCTGAGGACAAGTCTTGAACGCGCTCGACTAGAGCTCTCTGTGATTGTGAATCATTATCTTGCGGCCCGTGGAAACAAGGATTGCTGTGGAAAATAGCTGTTTATAAGCATATTTCGCAGGAATTGGAAACACAGAAAACAAACAATATTAAACAACATGTTTTATTTAGCACTAAATAAAATCGAGAGAAAAACATCAACGAGCTTTGATCTTGACGGTCCAATAGGACAAAATGCTTTTTCTAAAACTTTGTTTCAAACCCTGCATACTTATTGTATGTAATGGTTTGGCCCGTTCAGTAATATGCCTGATTAACGACCAACACATACGTAGATGTAGATTAGTATGGAAGAATAATATTATTTAACAAGTAGGCCTGTTTTCTTTTGCAAAGAATGCAATACTTAAGAAAATGATTCTAATCTTACGAAGCTTATTCAAAACAAACAAACAAACAAAAAATTGGTTTCTATTTCTCGAAGTAATAGTTATGGAGGAAAAAAATCAGTTAAGCAAATTTAGTTTAACTAGTATGAGGTAATTCTGAGAGGTTTGGGATGGCATTAATAAGGTAATTATTATGGTAATGTAGGGAAGATTGCGACCAGCCTAAAGCAGTAGATGACTGTATCAATGTGTACATATACTAAAACAAAATAGATGAAACTATCCCTTTTACAAAAAATATATCGTTAATGAAAGGTTCAGTTAACTTTAGGAACGGTAGCTTTTTAAATACCTAAGTAAGTTTAATTTTAACGCCTCGCTTGTTTTTAAGCAATGGTTTTTTTTCAACCTGAAATTTTTTAAAGAATCCATGCTGATCTATCAAATGAGCAAGAGTAAGAAGAATTGCAGGTCTATGTTTTTGCTAAAGGAGGCGAACATTGTACACGTGTAACTATCACGGCCAAACGATACATTAAAGGTTATAGAGTTTTTTATATTGAAATATCGTGTTATCCACGGGCAATGTCCATCACCGGTAAACCTTGACCTTGTTTTGTCTTGCAATCGTTTAATGCTTGTTAAACAATGGTTTTCTGGATTTTGTTCTTAAACACATCTGTAATAGTACATTTTGGCCATCAGCAAACAACAAGTTTCCAATGACAGCAAAATAGAATTCGCATCAAGGATTGAAAGTTGAGTCGTTTCATTCAACATTTAGCGCTTACACCACAGAAATGAGTTTTCAGACTTCTTAAAAATCTTACACGACAGTAACATGACAGCTTAAGCTTTAAAAACAGATGCAATACATGTACAAGTAATAAATGTGAAATTTGCTTTTAAAAATCGCTATAAAATCTTGCTTTTTTACTTGAACATAAATATAAATTCATGTAAGTTTGTTAAATTTTGTTGAGAATGCGTTCCTGTTTGTTCACAAGACTGGTTTTAAATGTTTCTTGAGTAAAAGCATCAAATTAAATCATAAGAATCGAAACAGATAAAACCAATCATCCCGTGTTATTTTGTTAAGTAATGTGTTGATAATGCGTGTGTTTGTGGTTAAACTTTGTGTGTCAGATCACATCCCGTCTTACCATATTAAGTAGTGTGCTGATAATGCGTGTATTTGTGTGTCAGATCTCGAGAAACTGTTAGAGAAACAACTTGGTCATATTGATTTAATCTACGCTGTCCTTGCCCTTGGAAGATAAATATTTAGGTCATACCTACTTCTTGTTCCATATTTTTTATATCTACCGAATTGTTGACTAGAGCCCATTGCATAAAGCCATAAAACAGCTATTGTCAGCAGGCATGAAAAATGTAGGTTGCTAAAGTTATATGTCCCTGACGTGTCAAGAACTGTTTCCTAGTAGAATATTGAAATAAAGCAAATATGAATAACGCCCAAGTTTTACAATCCTTTTTACCACTACCAGGTATCTGACAAAACCTTGTCATCATGTAGTGCTCGGTCAAAATTGCTTTTAACTTAAAGGAAATAATATGTACAGCACAACTTATATTTTCAATTCACTCCAATAGCAAGCCATATAGTTTAATTATTGGCTTCTTGTGATAAGAATGCGTGGTGATTGTAAAATCATGTGGTATTTCTTACAATCTTATACCGGCACGGTATCAAGTTTCCAGATAAACAATACCTTTCTTAGAATGTTTGTGAAGAAAAATCTAATAAAAGGCCTAATATCAATTCAGTTACCAAAATTTCATACTGTGACACTTTTATTTAAGTAATAAAATTTTTTTTGAAGTAACTAGATTAAAAGAAACAGAGTAACAGTGTATATATAGCTCTGTGGTTTCAACTTAATTTGATTTTTATGTTTGATCACAGGACATGTGCGCCAAACAATGATGAGATATAATTATATGTACCAGTACATGTGTTGCGATTTCGTCTATATGCTGCAGAGATGAACCCTCTGCCTAGGCCTATTACACTCTATGCTTGTATAATTATGTAAAGAAGGAAATGGCCATGCCCAGTATACAGATTTTTTTTAGATACATGAAGGTCGAGTGAGTTTGTGCCTCACATGGATCATTCTAGATACATGTCCTTACAAAAATAAAACTTATAAAGAAGAGAGAATGAGCTATGGTACACCTATTCTATTCTTATCCTGAAACATTTCTTTAGAAACTTAACGCCTTTCTTTAATATGTCAGGGTTGTGTCAACACATTTGTACCTGTTTTAGACTATATTGGTGTTTGTTAATAGCTTTATATCTTTCATGTACCGAGTTATTTCCAATCATAACGAGGCTTACCGAGAAGGGTAATATTCATTTAATAGTTGTTTATGTAAATGCAAGCGTAATAATGATCCTCTCATTCATGTAGCTATAACTAAGTTTGTTGTTCTATTGACATTTTACAATTTACCGAGTGCCCTTCCTGATTAATCTATTTACAACTGAAGCGTGTTCATTGAAATTTTGCTCTGTATGTTGCTCTCAAGCGACCATTTTGCCCTCTAAAGCCAAAATACTGTTCCAAAAAAACTNNNTGTTTTTTTCTTTTCTGATTATGCAAAGAAGTATTCAACTCATAACTGGTGTGATATGAAAATTCTTCGTAACACCTTTAGAAGAACATGTTAAGTGATAATGTTTGTGGTTAACTAGTTTTTTATGGTTCATTGGTTTAAAAGAAGAGAAAAAAGATGGAAGTCAGAATAAAAAGGCTTCATTTTGCAAATCATTTAAAAGAACACATTAGGTTTGGTGACAATATGACAACCATACTTTTATTGAGTGGACATAAACTAATTGTTTTTAAACAGCCTACCTTGCAGTGTGTGTTGTGTTGCCGATGATCTCATCTGCAAACTTCTGATAAACATACTGGTCCATAAGTGTTGAATGAAACCTTGAAGAAATGCCACAGCACGCTACAATCAAGCTAACCATAAAGAAGGGAAGTATCTGTATACCATCAACTCCCTGTCTATGTCCACCCTCAGCTGGTTCACTGCCACCATAGTTGTTCACTGGGTGTTCGTGAGACTCGCTCTCTTCGACTGGGGAACTTTTTATAGTTCCATAACCTGGGTGAGAATCTCTATTTGCACTTTGTGCAACAGGCGAAAAGGCTGGGGCAGAATCGGACCTTTGATAAGACAGCAATTGAGCCCTTCTTGTTGCAGGAGGTTGTGACTCTCTATTGACAGACATTTGATTGTTTGGTAAACTCCTAGTAAAAGTATCTGAAAGTGATGGTTCCGTAGAGATAGAGCTGGGCGTGGTCGACGCGCTCATGCTCCTGATTAAGTTTCTTATGGTGCGCGATTCCTCTTCGTCCGCAGTGACGGCAGCAGTAGGGTGAGTCTCGTCGTTAATGCTCACCGAGTACGCTGACAGCCTTCTGGTTCCACTGGAGATTTTAGAGCGTGCAAAAGGTTGCCTCTCTATGTGGAGCGGGTCATTTGGTCCCACACTCTCGCACCATGGAGCCTTGCCTGACATAGCGCTGATCCTTGTACAAGTTACAGTTGAAGGATTGAGGAAATGTGATTATTGAAATATAATGGTTAAGAGAGAGAGAGAGAGAGAGAGAGAGAGAGAGAGAGAGAGAGAGAGAGAGAGAGAGAAAGGGAGAGAGAGAGAGCAATCGTTTGTATCAGAAAAATAACAATTTTACAGATATTTTTCGTAGTCCTAATTTAAAAAAAAATCAAAAGTTCAAATTTAAACCGGCCTTTTATTATTCAAATATAACGGGGTTTGAGCTTCTTAACGGTCAGCGGTTATTTGTAATGAATTTTCTTAAATTTAATAGCATTCTGGAATATTATGAATACCTTTTAAGTTCAACGGAATTGTTACCGTGTTATCACAAGCTACTTTTCTCTATGACAATGTGCAACCGAAACAGCACTAGCACCAATAGCAGCGGTACATTCTCATTCAGTAGAAGAACTGATTAACATTCACGTAAGCACAAAGTATTTGAAACTGTAATGCGTGAAAAAAAAACCCGAGTGAAACGGCTATAACCTTACTCAACATATCATTTTTCAAAAGTGAACAACAAACCCACACAGAGCATACTACGAACTTTTGTATCAAAAACCTATTGTGTAGTGTTAAAGATGCGGTAGCTGATTAAACCATAAAACAAAATCACAGAAACGAGATAACCGTAAAAAGACCAAGTTCAAATTTAAAACGCATTCTACCAAACTCATGTGACAATGCGAACCTTGTCTGGAGATAAGTGAGATAACTGTTTACTTTATATCAGATACGTTTATTTAGTTTACTCTAATTTGGTGGAGTCGCCCACAAGTAGACTTTGATCATTTTAATATATTCTTAGTCGGCGCATTAGTTTTTGTAATAACCGAATTGCTTACTTAGGTTTTACTCGGCAACCTTGAGAAAAAATTGAGGTGTAATTGAGGTGCAAAATTTAGTTGATTCTATCTGGAAAAATAATTATTTCTGTATAGAAAAGAAAAGAGAATTTAAAAAATTATTTACAAATAATTATAGGCCATGGCTCATTTGCAAACAGAATATTATGTAAGAAAACTTATAAAAGCAAAACTAAATTACAATAAGATTTAAAAGGGGCCATGAGGACTAAGAACGTTTGTTAAGGTGTATGAAATCTGCCTAATGCTAAAAATCTTACCTTGATCATGACTGCACATTTTAATTCTTTCAGCCATTATCAGTCTCCAGATCTTTATACAACTGAAAAAAGGCGGTAAAATGTTCTTTGTCAATGAAAGCTTGTTTAATGTTGAAAGTTTGCAAAAAAATAAGATCCATTAAAGTGACAATGTTGTTTTACCTTCAGCCTTTTACTTGTCAAAGGAAGCCGATTTCTAGCGTCGCATTTCGACAGGGAAACATTTAGAGAACTCAATTAAGCAAATGGACAAGTCATGATGCAAATTGATCTTAAATTGAAATTTTCAACGAGAAAAAGGTAATATTGAACTTTTAAATGAAAATGTTGGAAATTCATCATTTTAAAAAAATGCTAGTGTTTTTTAATAAAGCTGCTGAATGGAATTTGTCGCTCACCAGAGTCGTGATGGCAATGATGATAAAAGAGAAAAATAAAAATGAATAGTGACGTGGATAAATAAGTAGATAACGGCCGTGACAATGGTTATGATAACTAACCAGGATGATATAACCCTGGTGATGTGCAACATTCAAAAAGATTAGTCTACTAACACTTAGGTCTAGTTCCTGCACAAACATCACAACTTAGTATCAATCATTTGGTTCTTTTTTCAATTAATATGTTAACGCCATCTAACTAAAGTACCATCCTGTCTTTCGTTTCTCATCGTTTCCTCAGAGTTATGTTTAGCGTTCGAACTTTTTTAAATTTTGACGTTCAAGAAGCTAAAACTATTTTTAAGTTCAACACCTGTAACTTCGGCAACATCTATGATGGGTTTCATAAAAGTTAAATTCAAGATTATCAGCTTATGCAGTACCATAATCATTCATGCTATACCTCTATCGAATAGTATCACAGCAGTAAATAGATCATAGCAAGAAAACATTTGAAAGTACCACGCCAACAGAACCTATCGAAAGGCAGCGAGGTAAACAAGTTATTTCCTCCCCTTACATGTTGAAACTACACACAAAGTCACAAGAGAGGTGGCCTACATCAAGATCTTGGTCGAAAATGTATCTAAATCTGATATTACGGGCTAACTTACAGTAATTAGAGAACTGTCGTGTGTCAAGGATGCTCTCAAGTACAGAGTTTCGGTCAATGTCAGTGCAATTCTTCACCTGACCCTAAGGTTATTCAGCTAGTAGTCACGCTGATAACAATTTCGTCTGACCTTATAGTCTGCCGAAATAATTCTAGTTTTGCATGCTTGTTACAAGTTTATTGTGTAACAAACTGCGGCCGACTTTTGCGTGCCACGGACACAGAATTGCCTGGCATTTCTTGTAAGATCAGCTGATATTAAAAGTTAAAGTAAATGAATTCAAACCTCTCATAATGCAGGATTATGAGATGACAAAACAAACAAAAAAAAACAACTGGCTTTTGCTTCAAACTTGAACAACGATTATACTGAACCTTTCGGTGAATTATTTTAAATTTTAAGTCAATCATCATTTTTGTTGACAGCTTAGTGATATGTTTGCCAAAAAATCTCTTGGAGCCACTGGTTATAGGGGTGTGATTACCAGTAACCAAATACAAATTTCCACAGCCCTTTACAGATAAACAAGAACTAAAAATATTTCAAAACAGATGAATAGTTAAATATTGAAATATGACAGGTAATTCTTATATGAATGGCAAAAGTATTGAAATATATAGTAAGATTGTCAGGGCGATAAATTACAAAACGTACCCAAAAATCTCACATTATCAAAAAACTATAGCCTGGTTGCTAAATGTGTTGTAATAGATTTAATATCCTTGGGCAGCATAGAAGAGACAGCAGTAAACAGATTTACTTTGTTTTTACTGTGTTCTTATTTAACAGGAACATTATTATCTACAGAGAAATTTGTTTTGTGGCAAAACGTCGCAAAGGTATCAGAACATAATATATTGCAGGCTAACAAAGTAACTGTGATGGTCAAAGTAAGCTTATAACCGCAAATGGAATAAAAACCTGACACTTTAAATATGATAACCAAACAAAAAATGTAATCCTGAATTCTTTAAAGAATTAAAAATAGGTAAACTTACCTCTGAAATACGTAAAACCCGATTTCCTGGAAAGAATAATGCACATTGTCAAAAGCAATTAGCAATTTTGAATCACAGAAGTGGGTTGTTACAAACATCTACTGTCTAGAATGTATTTAACGCCCCCCTCCCCCAAGCAACTTAACGAAGGAATCAATAGTAAGTAGGCCTTCAGTGTCGCGACATCTAAGGTGTGTTATTGATGAACAAAAAGCTGTTTTAAATTTGTGGTTCAATCATTGGCAAGCGATGCGGATCAGTGACTGATTGAATTGGCTTTTCTGTCATTTTATAAAAGACTATCGTATATCCTTTAGAGACAGGACAGCCGAAATAGGTTTTTGGCTTGTTTCGCGTCGTTAGTTTTTTATCACTCTGATATTGCATTGTGCAAAATATATAGCTTAGGTATTTTTCGACCTGTGTGTGAACTTTATGTCTGAAAGCAGTACGCAGCGAGTCTAATGAACACAAATTCAGTTTTCCGTAAACGTTGGCTCCTTTTAATTCCTCGACCAGTGACTTTAACCTGCATTTAGACCCCACATGTCATTGGCCAATGAATGCATTTTTCCTAGCATGCTTTTAGAAAAGATGTTTTGACAAACAACTGCATTACCTGTTGTATTAACAACGACCTCTTTCGAACAACTCCTTTTAGCTAAGTGTTGCTGACATTATCTATAGAGATTTATCATAATTGCTTAAGTTCTAAGTCTTGAATAATACTAATAGTTATAATATTATTTTTTTTACGATTTGTATGGACAGATTGAGATTCCAAGGCAGGATGAAAGCATAAGCTACTAGTTAGATAAGATAGATAATGTACACTTTATTGATCCATTATTGGAAATTTGGTTGGACATTGGTGTTGTAAAAACGGCATTTAGTTTTTCATTTACATATTTTACACTCAAGCACAGAAACACATTAAACATACATAGTTACGTACCATCAAGACTGTGCAATAAGCAACACACTTTTACGACAGAATCAAGTTTCTCTATCGCTCTTCTTCTCACTCTCTCGCTAGCATACTTTATTAATACACAGTCATAATGTATACTGTAAAATAGGCGGTTTAATGGGGTAGAAAAATGTGAGGATTTACATTTGCGACAGCTTTATAAGTTTACATGTACTTTAAGAACAGATAAATAGTGATGAATACAGAGCAAAGAGCCAAAGTACGTTACGGTTTTACCAAAATTATAGGTTGCGCTGACTTAAGAAAGCCTCACAGTAAAACATTGAACAAGATGCATATTCCGCACTGAAGATTCATCACTGTCGCTGGAGCAGAAACCTTGAACGAGTTCTGGGCACATGTAGAAATAAAAAACGGATCACCGGTCCAGAGACAGTCTGGAGTTTTCTATGCGATACGCATCATGTGAAAAGGGCTTTACATATACTGATTTAGAAACTGCACATTGACAAGGTAGGCTTTAAAGCATTCGGGTGCAGCTGAACAATGAACATACAAGTTTTATGAGGTCAAATCGCAGATAATTTTCTCGTGATTGCGTTAATTTTACATTTTTTTTGTTTGATTTGATTGGTTATTATCTTTTACAGTGTCAGGTTTTTATTTCACTTGCAGTTGTATGCTTAATTTGGCTATCACAATTAATTTGTTAGCCTGCAATATATTATGTTCTGATAACTTTCCTATGTTTTTTTTCCACAAATTTAGCTGAGAAAAACCCTCAGGCTCATATGATCAGTTTTTAAGCTATACCGAAGTCGTCGATCAAAATATAAATAACACACGCACACACAAACCATAATAGCTATTCTTGTTTGACATATATGTCATAACATGTTGATAACATAACGAGTGTAAAAAATCAGATGTGTAATTTCTTTACACAGCCGTCATCAGCTGTCTCGTCACCATTGTCTTTTTTCATTCGCCCTGCACAATACGTGATTTGGATAATATAATCTACGAGTAGGAATGTTATGCACCCACTATTTTGCATCGCCCATAGGCCTATGTTAAAAAGACACAGATGTATCTCTGTAAATAATGCAAAAACATGATTTATTTTTTCCCATAGCACTTTTTATAAACACTTTGGTACGCTGCGTTTGGTACTTTTAAAATGACCTCTTAATACCTAAAAACACTTGTGAAAATGTTTTTTATATTTGACGTACTGTGACTATCAAACCAGCAATCTTTGTGTTTGGAAACATAAAATATTAATCAGAACTTTAAAAATTTGGTAAAGGAAGATTCCAGTTTGAATGGGGAGTGGACTATGTATCAAAGTAGCTTTCGTTAAGAATAAATTGTGGACTTTTTCTTATCTATTTTTCCGCAACACCAGCATTTTTTAGTTGCTGTATAATAATTAGATTAGAAGCGAGCGGTTGGTGAGCATTAGAAGGAATTATTATTTCGCCTACTTACATGGTACTTAATAATTGGTTCTCTTTTTAAAATCAATTTTTCAGTTCACCCATCATGATGATATCATGCAGTTGTCGTTAAAACTCTTTTCATAATTATTTGCAATAATTTATGTATCTTCAGATCAAGAGATACTTAAGTCAATGAGGTGATCACATCCTTTAGGGTATAAAAAATGGTTTAAGAATAGTATGTGGTAAAATGATGATACCGAGATCCCGGCTTGTGCCGTATTTACAACGATTGTTTTTTCAAATTACACTGTCATTTTAAACAATTTACACATGATGTTATATAAGGAATGCAACCACACACACAAAACTTAATAATAAAAGGCTTTAAAAATCTTGTTATTACAAAATAAGCTTAACTTCTAGTGTAAAACATTATTTAAAAATGACACGTGTTCAAGTCTTTGATTTTCTTTTCTTTCACTTGGATATGTCCATGTAGAATTTGTGCTGGAACTGTTGTGAGAGCAATCACGACACACGATCTCATTATGACAACTACGAAAAACATAAGTGTTCAAAGTATTAAAATGTATCACACTTAATGTTAAAGCTCTAAATTTTATGCGACACCATGCATAACTTGTTTTTAATTATCAGGCAACAGAAGATAAATTTGCTAGAAAAAGTTTTAATTAAGGGTTACTTTGTTTAATCTGAAAATCGAAACCATTTTGAAGCTTTGCATAAGTAATCGTATGACTTAATGTGAAGCGGACTTTGATTTTATCTTCTAGTTTGTGTAGATTGCAGCCCCTTGAAGCTGCATGGTTCAGCCTGTCCAGAGATATTCGTTCAAAAGGAGTGAAAGAAGATAAGATTATTTCCTTTCGACTTTTGCTACCAGGGAGATGTTTATCTTAAAAACACTTAAGAGACTTTATCAAAATGTTTGGAGGGGAGGGTGGAGGGGTGTGAGTTTCTGCAAAATTGAAAACTGATTTACGCTTTTTATTACATGAGTATTTAATTTTAACAATAATCAGACAGGACAGTAGTGCAATCTGGTCCTGATCAGATGAAATCACGCAAAATTAAGGATCGACACTTGAACACTTTTTTATTACTCCATCTGTCCCCCTTGTTCTCTCTCTGTCTGTCTATCTCTCTGTCTCTATCTTTGTCTCTGTCTGCCTGTCTGCCTCTATCTAATTCATTCTTTTTGTTTAAATCTTTTCTAAATTACACTTAGTTTCTGTGCTCATCTATTATGTCTTTCTCTCTCTCACTCTCTCTCTCTCTCTCACTCTCTCCATCTCATCTCTCTTGGCCTTTTTAGGATTTTCC